>APFE031548555.1:58681-107369 GCA_000404065.3 Pinus taeda
AACTGATGCACTTATCTTCATCTGAAATTTTAATATCAACAAATGCTAACTGACTTACCACAGTATTAAATGCATTCAGATGCTCTGTCACTGAGTCTCCATATTTCATCCTCAGGTTATACAGTGTTTTCCACAAGAACAGTTTATTCACCAGAGACTTAGATTGGTACAAGTCCCTAACTTGTCCCACATAGCCTTCATTGTAGCTTCCCTTGATACATTCAACAATATTGAATTTGAGACACACAATGATATTGTGCTCTTTGCCTTCTGATCCAACTTCTTCCATTCTTCATCGGAAACTCCCATTGGTTTAGTACTCGAATCTACCGCGATCCACTGATCTTTATCCACCAACAGATCCTCCATCTTGAGTTTCCACAACTCAAAACTCTGACCATTGAACTTCTCAATCTCTATCTTTCCGCTGCTCGCCTTCTTTCACCACTAGAATCGATCTCATAGATCTCCCACTGAACAGGGTCTACCACAGGCCTGAGCAAAACCCCTCAGTAACAAAGGCGTCCCCTTGAAGCCAAAACAACTCTGATACCAAATGTAGGTTTTAACCCTGTACATAAATTACCTTCATACGAATTCTAAACCACATAAAATAAACTATGCGAGAGCATAACACATAAAACACATATACACAAATATTTTTCCCTGGATCCCAAAACCGGGACTACCAACTTGATGTTTCATTATGTTCCTTTCAATGTTACAAGACATATTTATACATGTTGAAGCATCCAATACCATGGACCAAAAACCATCGCGTCCAAAAAACATGTGCGAAAATCATGCACAAAACGATAGATGGGTCCGCCCAACCTAACATAGGGTCCAAAACCAAAATTTTCCAGGGCACTGCCCCGAACCCCATAAAGTGAGGTTACAGGTACCCCTCAAACCCCTGGTTAACGACATGGGCTAGTCGTGGAAAGAATATAACACAACCCAACAACATCATGGGGCTTTGAAAATCATGCAACAGATCTCCACTGGTCTTCCGAAAGGTACGCTAGGGCAGCTTGATACATGCAAGGGGTGTACTTTGGGAAAATACATGAAGGCTTCCTTTCACGACATAAACACTTGATCAAAGGTGATTATAGAGAAAGTCCATTAAGATGTGTGTGGATTGTTCTCGAAAACATCCATGGCCAAACACATGTATTATTTTATATTTGTTGATGATTTTTCTCATAAATGTTGGAACTTTTTCATGCAGAAGAAAGATCAAACTTTCCCAAAGTTTTGTGAACTTAAAGCATTGGGCAAGAAAGTGTCTAGAAATAAGGTTAAATATTTGAGGAGTGATAACGGTGGTGAGTATGTCTCAAATGAGTTTAAGAAATTTTATGCACCAGAAGGGATTAAACGAGAGTTGACGACACCCCATAACCGACAGCAGAATGGGGTGGCTGAAAGTAAGAACATAAGAATTATAGGGGCAACATGGGTGAAGTGCATGATCAGGGCCTACCACTACACTTGTGGGCTAAGCCATGCAACTCAATTGTTTATTTTCATAACAGAATCCCACATCCGATACTTGGGATGAAAACAACATAGGAGGATTTCTTCGGTAAGAGACTAGATGTTGGTCATTTATGGATTTTTAGGTCATTAGTATATTTCCATATGACCAAAGATGCACAAACGATGCTTGAGCCAAAAACAATGTTGGGGATGTTTGCGGGGTACAATGATACACCTCACAACTATTAGGCATACTCGCTGACCAACAGGATGAAAATGGTTCACAAGGATGTCAGATTCGATGAGGAGAAGGCCATGTGCGTTTCCCTTGAGAGGTAGCTTCAGATACACGTAGTTGAGGATATTTTAGCTCCTAATATTTAGGAGCCTCAGATTAATGTGGACTAGCCACATGCATAGGTTCCAGAAGTGGAGACATCCACTCAAGCAGAGTCTTCCAGAGATGGGATAAAGCACACCATAGAGGCTGACATAATATTGCATGATGCATGCGAGAATGTGGGAGCACCCACATCTCAGTGCAGATATAGGAGGTCGCCGGAGAGGTACACTAGATAAATGGCTCTTATGATCATATGTGTTGAGACATAATCATCTTCCTTTGAGGAGGAAGTGCAACAATCGGTTTGGGTTGATGCCATGGTGGAGGAGTATAACTCCATAGTTCATAACAATGTTTGAGATGTGGTCTCGAGACTAGAGGACAAGTTAGTGGTGAGCTCCCAATGGCTTTACAAGGTAAAGCAAGTTGCATATGGTAGTGTGGAGAAGCATAAGACCAAGTTTGTGGCTCGTGTCTTTTCACAGGTAGAAGGGATTGACTATGATGAGACCTTTTCTCCTATTGCAAGGTACTCATCGATCATACCTATATTTGAACTATCATCATAGATGGGTTGGAAGATACATCAGATGGATGTAAAGACAACCTTCCTTAATGGCATGATTGAAGGAGAGTTGTACATAGAGTAGCCTGAAGGTTTTGAGACCTTCGACTGTGAGTCACATGTGTGTCGGCTCAAGAGAGCATCATATGGGTTGAAGAAAGCACCCCATGCTTGGTAAACTAGGATCGATAACTACTTCACCAGGTTGGGCTTCACCAAGAGTGAAGCGAATGCGAACCTGTACCAAATAGTGATGGAAGGTAAATTGTTGATCATTGTATTATATGTCGACGATTTGATTTTGACAGGTGAGGATCGGCTAATCAAGTCCTGCAAGGAGGATCTTGCAAGAGAGTTTGAGATGAAGGACATGGGGCTCATGCATTACTTTGTGGGCATGGAAGTATGACAGGATGATGGGGAATTATTTGCGTTTTAGGGAAAGTATGCCAATGAGATACTCAGGATGTTCCACATGGAGAGCAACAAACCCATGGAGATTCCTTTAGTAGGTAACTAGAGGAAGGAGGATGCTACTTTAGGGGAAGTAGTGGAAGCTAATATTTAGATGAGGCTTGTGGGTTTACTCATGTAATTGGTGAACACATTACCAGATATTTGATATGCATTAAACCATCTTAGTCAAGCTATGCTTAGGCCTACCAAGCTATATTGGAAGGTGACAAAGCATGTATTGAGATACCTTAGAGGCACTAATTAGTATGGATTGTGGTACAAATAGACAAAGGGAGTGAAGCTTCAAGGCTTCAATGATGTAGATTGGGAAAGGATTCCATTCGATAGGAAGAGAACGTCGGGAGGGATATCTAGTATTGGGTCAGAAACAATTTCTTGATACAATAGGAAACAAAGAGTGGTTGCACTTAGTTCGGCAGAGGTAGAGTAAATAGTTGCAAGTCACCCAACATGTGAGGCCATATGGATGAGGAATGTTCTGGTTGGTTTGTTTGGTCAACATATGGATCCAATTATGATTTACTTTGATAATCAAAATTGTATCAAACTCTCTTAAAATCTAGTTTTTCATGATTGGTCCAAGCATATAGATATCCGATATCATCATCTTCGAGATTGTGTATTGAGGCAGATTATGTTGTTGGAGTACGTTCCCATGGAGGAGAAATATGCTGACATTTTGGCAAAGGCATTGCCAAGATGTAAATTTTAATTTCACAGAGACATGATCAGGATAGCTGGTAATCCCTTTCTTGTTGAGAGGGAGTGTTGAGAAATGGAAACAAGAAATTCTAGTTTAATTTTTCCTTGAATTAAAATTTATTTCTATTCTCATAACAACTTGTAAATAGTTAATTAAGTTTAATTAACTTAGTTATTGTAGGAATTTCAAGTTATCCCTAAATTTTAGGGGTCCATGATGAGTTTATTTGAGTTGTAATTAGATAACTCAGTTTGACTGAGTTATAGACAGTTAAACTAGTTCTAACTGTTTATGGAACTAGTAGAGGTCTAATATTGAGTTGTTGCACTAGTGCATCCTCAATGCTACTCCATCTAAATAAAGATTCCCTCATGAGAAGCTCATGCATATCAGTTCAGAGAAAGACCCTGTTGAGACTAGAGTGCAGGGGCATTGTACTATGAGTTGTATGATGATCTGAATTGTACAGGTCGTGCTTGCAATCAAAGAAGGACCTAGTTTTGGATTGCACAATTATGGAGGAATGATTTCCCAATTAATTGTGGGTTGATCCTCATAGGAATTGTGGAAGGAAATAGCGGCTTAGCAGGCAACATAATTGGTTAAGTGTTGGCCAAAGAGGACTTGTGAGGCAAAGAGTTGATCATACATGTGCAAGAATTGTTCTAGTGCTAACAATCTTTGTATTATCACTTACATTTCTAATTAATGCAATAGATAGTTGGGGTTTTGAGCAGTGGATTTCCCCGTAGAAAAATTGTGTTATGTGTCTTTGATTATCTTCCTCTTGTCGATTATTGTTTTCATCGATCTATTGGTTTTTAGTACATTACATGAGCTATGAATCTACAGGAAAATCTACAAGAACCTGCGCATCACATTGTGGCACTTCTCCTTACCTTAGTTGTTGAATTGCATCTCATTTTTCACTGCTTCCTTTTTTAGTTGCATAATTTTAATTTCATTCATTTTAGAGTGAATTATAGAGGTATTTTCATTAGAGGACAAACTTCAAGAAATTCAATTCGACAATCATCTACCATCCCCACTAGATCATGTGGTGTAGTAAGCACTACATCATCATCCAAATCATAAGTTCATACTTTTGGATGTATAGGAAGACCACCTCCTAGAGGTGGAAGAGGTGGCAAATGAGGTAGAAGAAATGGATGGAAATGATGAAAATGAAGGGGATCCCTTTGGATTTCCTATTCAATATACTGATATAAATGTTAGAATGAAAAACATCTCTCCATCCGTACTTCTCAGTTTCGATGGTATGAAATTACAAGGCCTAGAAATATTTCTTTTTGAATTTGAACATTAGAGAAATTTTGAGGTCTAAAAAGGCCCTCAAAAGAAAAATGTATAACCAAAAGAAACTTTATAAGAACCAGTAGGATTCAAGATGATTATTTCAACCATGGGGGATGATTCACCATTTTTGGAGAAGAAAATTAAAGGAGTAAAAAAATAAAAATAAAAACTCCTTTTCAACTCATATTTTCAACTTATCTCCTTAATGCAATCACATTTTTTCATGTATTTATCATTTTTCATGTAACAAGGTGCATCAAAAGTATGCAACATGGGTACTTATTAGATGAGGAATTAAATGATGCATCCAATGAGTGCCCCTGCTCAAAGTTTGAGTAAAATCATAGGGATATAAGTTGAATATATGGGTTGAAAACATAGTTTTTTGTTTTTTCCCTCTAAAATTTGATGATGTAATCTGATATTATTTTATTATTTCCACTATTATTTTATAATAGTCCTTCGGAGGCCCATTTTAGAGCTCAATAATTCTCTAATGAATAATATGTAGATCTTATGGTTACTTATTAAATGTTCAAAATTTGAAATTGTTTCGAGCTACATTGAAGGATGTAGCTCTTAAATGGTTCATGTGTTTAGGGACTAATTCAATAAGATCGTGGGATGATATGAAAATAATATTTCTAAAAAGTATAAATACAATTATATACATCATGATCTTAAAGAATAAATCTTTAAAATGGCTCAAAAAGAAGATGAGAGCCCTGAGGATCTGGTAGAGAGATTTATGTATAATGTTAAGAGGGAAAAATTACATAATTTAGGATTAGATACATTAAAAACCATTTTACTTGGAGAAATTAGAGACGAGTGGATTAACATTCATAATCTTATGGGTAAAGGAAATGTTTCTCAATTATCATTTGAAGAGATTTGTGAATTATGTAAGCACATATTAAGAGGAAAAGAAAACTATGGCATATCCTCTCAAGATCCAGTTATGGCTAGAGTAAGTAATTCTGCATCAAGGTTGGTAAGTCACGTTGAACTTGGAAATTTGCTAGAAATCTTTAGATAGATATTTTTGGAAATCTAAGTGAACAGATTGAAATGCCAAGAATGCAAAACAAGCAAATATCTAAGAAACTTACTTTGTCTATATTTTTCCCTCAATGTAGAAAGAAACATGATTTTCATGCATGTCCACTTGATAACATTGAAATTTGCATCATTTGTGCATAATCACATGCTAAAAAATATTTTCAATAATTACCAAGGTTTAAAGCAATTTACCAAGAAAATATTAGAGCAAATCAAACACTAGAGAAACTCTGTTAGGTAGCTCTAAGAAGACATTGGCAACCTTATTAACCCAGTATGATGTAATATTCTAATTCAAAATTTAAAGGTTATGTACTACAATCTTAAGTAATTAAAACACGCCATTTTCTTGGAAACCTTAGTGTTGAAAATAATACTGAGAGGGGGGGTGAATCAGTATTATCAGATCAGATAAAACTTTTCAATTTCATACTCAAATTCATATACGCTACTTCAATGAAGTGAACCAGTGTATACACGCGACTGTGTCTAAAGCAAATAGCGTATACCCAGAGATCTTATAATTCAGTTAGCTTAATCTTCAGTAAATGCATCAGGACATTATTAAGCATATTAACATTAAATAGGTGCAGTATAACAGAACAGGACATCACACAAGATCCACACACATGAACACCATGATATAAGGTGGAAACCCAATGTGGGTGAAAACCACCTGACGTCCCGAATAGATAACCAGCAAAACCAGATCCTCTCACTTCATCAGACACCCAATACAAAACATCTTTGCCTAATGATCTTCTACTTATATAGCCTTAGGCCTTGCTCAATACCATGGTCCAAAACCATAACAAACCAATACCATCAACCTCGAAACTAGGGATCAACACGTCCATCGAGACACCATGGTCCAAAACTATCAGCACAACTTCCAAGGACTAACTGCCACGGACCAAAGGTACTTTTCACATGTACGCGCTTTTACTGAATCCAACCTGCATGTACACGCTGATTCTCCTTGATGAACCTGCGTATATCTCTTTCTTGTCCTGCTGTACTGAGATCTGTCCTCTGATTAAGTTGCCATCACCTGTACCAACCTCTAAGTGAGTTGCCATCAAGGACAACACTTGAAACATAATGCCAACACTAACTAATTAGGTGAACTTTTAATAAACAATTTTAATTTAATTAGGTGAACTTTTAATAAGCAATTTTAATTTATTTAATAATACTAGTTTGTATTTTTCTATATAGCTTTAATAATAAATCCATTATTAGTTTATTCTCATTAAATTTAATCAAATATAGTAATAAATTTAACAAAACTAACTTTTGAATTAATTGAAATCTTCTTTCTCTATTTAAATTGTCGCCATGGTTCTAGTTCTTGTCTTAACGATGAACCACACTAGTTGTGTAACGTCCTGCGGTCATCGGGCAACCGGGCGCGCGCTCTCCTACCGAAAATCGACTAAGGCATGAAGCCGTGCATGGAGCGACCAAGGATGAGGCGCGATACTAATGTGCGCGGGTAGAATGGCGTTCCATTTATATGGCGAGTTGAGCGTGGCAAACGAAGGACAAGTCGACTTGTAAAAAGGCGTTGCATATCGTTTGGGAGCACATCGGCTTGTGATTAATGGAGGCGTTGGTAGGTTGGCCGGAGGAGAGGTTGCGACACCTTGAACGCATATAAACAAGGAGGAGAGTTGGTCATTTGGATCATCAACCTTTGCATTCATCCATCGCTCTAAGGAAAAGTGCGAAGTGTGGAAAGAGCCGCAGCTTGAAGGCGCAAAGGTGATGCGCCCGCCAAGTCGGGCAAGGTGACACAGTCGCATAGTGTATGGGTGGTTGGAGGTGCGGGTAGAGGGCGTACTAAGGCGCCCGCTCGCCAGTTGTGTACAAGTTCGGTTATGGGTCGTGCGGGTGTGCACGGGCGCGCCCACCCGTTCGAGCAAAGACTTGTGTACGTTGTATTGTATATTTTGGGTGAGTCGAGGTGTGACCACCGTGTGCTCTTGCACGGGTGGGCGCCTGACTTGGTTATGAACGTCGGTTGAGCCCAGCTCCCGGTCATTGTACAAATTCTCATATATATAATAAAAGAAGTTCTCTTGCATATGGTTGTGTTCAAGCTGCTATTTTATCATGTCTTTATTATAATGGTTTCCGCACATTATGATGTTATTCATGTTTATAATGAATGTTGAAGGCGTAGTTCGTAAAGTAAGTCAATAATGGAAAATGTTGGTTACTTAGGCGGTGCCGCACCGGGCCAATTTAACGCAAAAAGCATTGGGGGCGTGACAGGTGGTATCAGAGCAGGCTCACAAGTAGTGAAGCCATTGCTTGATGATGAACGCAGAGAACAGATAGGTATGCAAGGAAAATTTATGGAGAAATCATGGATGAACAGTCTGGGTTTCATGGACTTGATGGTCCGTGGCAAGACCATTCAAGCTCTGGCGGACACAGGGGCCATTCATAACTTCATGACGACACGGGTGGCAAAAGAGGTTGGACTGATGATCTTCCCATCGAATATGGAGGTCAAGGAAGTGAACTCTAGAGCTAAGGTGGCGGGTTTGGCACACGAAGTGCCGGTGCAGATAAAAGACTAGAAGGGTCAGTTGGACTTCTCGGTGATGGAGATGAACAACTTTAATGTCATACTCGGACAAGATTTCTTGAAGGGAAACAGGGCTATTGTTGTCCCCTTCTGTGATGAGGTGGTGCTGGTTGGACAGTCACAAACTTGGACTTTGCCCACTCATAGGCAAAGGAGGGAAGTCAAGGTGCAACATGTTTCTGCAGTAAGTTTGGAGAAGGCTATGAAGGAGTCAGATATGGAGACATATGTGGTGATGTTCAAGGGAGTCGAAGGTGATGGAGTGGGGACGCCTGTTCCAACCGAGATTTCTGAAGTGCTGACCAAGTATGTGGATTTGATGCCTGATGAGCTGCCGAAGAAGCTTCCACCAAGGCGTGCAGTGGACCATAGCATTGAGCTTGAACCAAGGAAGCAACCCCCGACTAAAGCACCTTATCATTTATCAGGGCCTGAGTTGGAGGAATTGAAACGACAACTAAAGGAGTTAGCTGATGCAGGTTTCATTAGACCTTCAAGGTCCCCTTATGGAGCTCTGGTATTGTTCCAGCGGAAGAAGGATTTGAATGAGCTACGGATGTGCTGTGATTACCATGCATTGAACAAGCAGACGGTAAGGAATAGGTATCCTTTGCCATCGGCTGCTGATTGCTTTGACAAGCTTACGAAAGCCCGAGTGTTTTCCAAGTTGGACTTGAGGCATGGGTATTATCAGGTGCGCATAGCTGAAGGAGACGAGAAGAAGACCGTGATAGTAACAAGGTATGGTAGCTTTGAGTTCCTTGTTATGGCATTCGGGTTGTGCAATGCTCCTGCTACGTTTTGCACTTTGATGAATGATGTTCTACGACCATACTTGGATTCGTTCGTAGTAGTGTACTTGGACGATATAGTGGTGTACAGTGACAACATGGAGGATCATAAGAAGCACTTGGCGATGGTGTTTGAGGCACTAAGGGCAAAACAGTTGTTCTTGAAGAAGTCTAAGTGTGTGTTTGCTCAGACCGAGATTCCGTTCCTTGGGCATATTTTGGTCAAGGGTACATACGGATGGAGCCGAGCAGAGTGAAGGCGATCGAGGACTGGGTTGAACCGAAGAATGTCCATGAGATGAGGGTGTTCTTGGGCATGACCAACTACCAACGGAAGTTTGTAGAGGGGTACTCCAAGGTGACATCGGCACTAACAAACTTATTGAAGAAAGATAAGAGGTGGTGTTGGACAGATAAATGTCAGAAGGCATTTGATGACTTGAAGAGGAGGATGGTTACAGCACCGATACTAAAGTTGCCTGACTTCGGGAGACCATTTGAGGTACACACTGATGCTTCAGATTTTGCCATAGGAGGGGTTCTTATGCAGGATGGGCATCTGGTGGCATATGAGAGTCGGAAGTTGTAGGATAGAGAACGAAGGTATTCGGTTCATGAGAAGGAGATGATTGCAATCATTCACTGTCTTCATGTGTGGAGGCATTCCCTGATTGGGAAGCCGTTTGTTGTCAAGACTGACAACGTTGTAGCAAGTTATTTTGCATCACAATCGAAGCTTTCTACGAAGCAAGCTCGTTGGCAAGACTTCTTGGCAGAATTTGACATGTCTATTGAGTATAGACCGGGTAGACACAATGCACTAGCAGATGCCCTTAGTAGGAAGGGACAACTTGCAGCATTGGAGGGTGAAGACCGGGCAGCAAGGAGTAGAAGTTGGGTTCAGATGTCAAAAGAGATGCATAATAAACTCAAGGGAAGTCTTGAAACCGATACTTTGGCGCAGAATATAGTGAAGCAAATAAAGGATGGGAAGACACGAAAGTTCTTTTTACAGGACGGGTTCTTGTTCTTTGGAAACCGACTCTATGTTCCAAAGTCATCTGGACTCAGGAGGCACCTTTTGAAGGAGTGCCACGATTCTCCATGGGCTGGCCACCCAGGGCAGCGTTGTTCTTTGGCATTGTTGGAGAGAGGATTCTTTTGGGGAAAGATGTGAGAGGATGTGGAGGAGTATGTACATACGTGCATTATTTGTCAGCAAGACAAATCAGATACTCAGAGACAAGGAGGACTGTTGCAGCCTTTACCGATTCCAGATGCCATGGATGAGTGTCTCGATGGACTTCATCACTCAGTTACCACAGGTTCAGGGGTATAATGGGATCATGGTCGTGGTTGATCGTTTTTCCAAGTATGTTGTCTTTATTCCTACAAAGATGCCTTGTGGAGCCGAGCGGACTGCGGAATTGTTCTTTAAGAACATAGTGAAGTATTGGGGGATGCCATTGAGCATTGTGTTGGATAGAGATCTGCGTTTTACAGGCAGATTTTGGACCACATTGTTCAAGCTAGTTGGGACAGAGTTGTTGATGAGTTCGAGTTACCATCCGCAGAGAGATGGACAGACTGAGAGAATCAACGCATTGCTGGAGGACTACTTGCGACATTATGTGACGACTGATTAGAAGAATTAGCCTGAACTCTTGGATATTGCACAGTTTAGCTACAATGTTCAAAAGAGTTCTACGACAGGGTACAGTCCATTTGAGTTGGTGAATGGGCAGATGCCGGTTGCACCGTATACCGTAGTGACAGGAGGTTTTTGAGGAGTCCTCATGCGAAGAAGTTCATGAAGGCTTGGGAGGAGACCTTGGAGTTGGCATGGTTGTGTTTGCACGATGCTGCAAGGAGAATAAAGAAATATGCTAATAGGGGAAGACGGGATGTGCACTTCAGTGTGGGAGATATGGTGTTTCTCAGGATTACCGGGGAGCAGTTTCAGCCAGCTAAGGGAAGTATGAGGGACCATTCCAGGTGAAGAAGAGAGTGGGGGAAGTTGCTTATGAGCTGGAGCTTCCACACCATATGCACATGAAGCATCCAGTTTTTCACATTAGTCAGTTGAAGAGATGCAAACTTGATGATGATCATCCAGAGAGAGCTGAACTGCCGAGAGGACCAGCCAGGATTGTGGATAAACCAGGATTGGAGTTGGAGAAGATTTTGAGCTTCAGAACTACAGGGATTGGTTGCCACATGAAACGGGAGTATCTTGTCAGATGGAAGAATGCATCGGAAGAGGAGAGCTGGGAATTGGAGGACTCACTTTGAAGATGGAAGAAGAAGATTGTGAAGTATGAATGGAAGATACTGAGGCAGTCGGGATTGTTGAGGGCGACAATGATTTCTAGTGGGGGAGGATGTAACGTCCTGCGGTCATCGGGCGACCGGGCGCGCGCTCTCCTACCGAAAATCGACTAAGGCATGAAGCCGTGCGTGGAGCGACCAAGGATGAGGCATGATACTAATGTGCGCAGGCAGAATGACATTCCATTTATATGGCGAGTTGAGAAATGCAAACGAAGGGCGAGCTGACTTGTAAAAGGGCATTGCATATCGTTTGGGAGCGCATCGGCTTGTGATTAATGGAGGCATTGGTGTGTCGCCCGGAGGAGAGGTCGCCACACCTTGAACGCATATAAACAAGGAGGAGAGTTGGTCATTTGGATCATCAACCTTCGCATTCATCCATCGCTCTAAGGAAAAGTGCGAAGTGTGGAAAGAGTCGCAGCTTGAAGGCGCAAAGGTGATGCCCCCGCCAAGTCGGGCAAGGTGACACGGTCGCATAGTGTATGCGCGGTTGGAGGTGCGGGTGGAGGGCATACTAAGGCGCCCGCCCGCCGGTTGTGTACAAGTTCGGTTGTGGGTCGTGTGGGTGTGCACGGGCGTGCCTGCCCGTTTGGGCAAAGACTTGTGTACGTTGTATTGTATATTTTGGGTGAGTCGAGGTGTGACCATCGTGCGCTCTTGCAAGGGTGGGCGCCCGACTTGGTTATGAACGTCGGTTGAGCCCAGGGCCCGATCATTGTACAAATTCTCATATATATAATAAAAGAAGTTCTCTTGCATATGGTTGTGTTCAAGCTGTTGTTTTATCATGTCTTTATTATAATGGTTTCTGCACATTATGATGTTATTTATGTTTATAATGAATGTTGAAGGCGTAGTTCGTAAAATAAGTCAATAATGGAAAATGTTGGTTACTTAGGCGGTGCCGCACCCATCCAATTTAACGCAAAAAAAATTGGGGGCATGACAGATTAGTTCGAAACAGATAAACAAATAAATTATAATGTGATTTTGGCAAAAAAATCTTCTCAATTCAATTAAATATTAAAAAACATCATTAAAATTAATAATCAATATCAATTTATCCTTTTCATATAATTTTATTATCAGATAATTCATTTTTTCGAATTAAAGTCCACACACTAGCTTGTTAGAAAGAGGGTATCGCAATTTCCGAAAGAAACCAATGGGTATCGCAATTTCCTCAGGTGTACGTCATGAAATACATCGCCATTTCCTCCTCGTTCTCGTACTTATTTTATTTTAACACGTTTCCCGGACAATTTCCAGACTTGTTTTATTAGCTCGTTAGGCGAACTGCCCCGTTGACAGACAATTTCCATTTTAAAATTGTAAACTGCCATAAGATAAGGAAGCGTGAATAATGATGTAAAAATGATTTAAATTTGCGATAAGATACAGAAGCGTGAAGAAGTACTGTGCTCTTCCTACAGCAGAAAAATATGGCTGAAGAGCAAATAGAGATGTCGAGTCTGGACGAACGAGTTGAAGAAAAGAAGCAGAATGGGAAAACAGACGATTTGCAAAACACCGACAATACTGCTGCCGCTCCTTCGAAGGATTCAGATATCTCAACATGGGAACTTTTTAAGTATGCCGATTCATTTGATCTGTGCCTTATGGTATTTGGCACTGTAGGAACCATTATAGATGGAATGACCATGCCTGTGATGATGCTTATACTGAGCAGTTTGATAGACACATTAGGAAATGGTCCATCGGCCGGGGAATCGGCCGGGGAATCGCGTGATAAAATCAGAACGGTAATCATCATTTCTTTTAAACAGAAAAAAGGTAGCATAATGTCCATCTCGCACATTGATGAATGTCTCAGTGTTGGTTAATTGTGCAGTCGACTTTACGTATGGTGTATTTTTCAATCGGCGTGTTTTTCGCTGCGTTTCTAGGTGGGTATAATAAGGCTTAATCTCTTCGTTTTCCTTTTAACTACTGCTTGAGAAGGATTTTTTATGAACTAATCTGTGACTAATTGTCTGGTTTGCTTTGTTTTTTCAGAGGCGTTCTGTTGGGCAAGGACGGGTGAAAGGCAGGCATCTAGGATGCGTATAAAATATTTGAAAGCGCTATTGAGGCAGGAGGAGGGATTCTTCGATACCCAAGGCACCACCACATCAGAAGTGGTTACCAGCGTTACTAATGATACTCTGGTTATACAGGACGTATTTGCTGAAAAGGTATGTATGATCTTAATTTCTCTCGTTTAACTGCTCAGTGTACTGACTGTTCATTAAAGTTTCTAATCGTAATCCTTTTGGGAGATTGTCCATCTTCAGCTACCCAGCTTCCTCATGAATGCTGCTTTATTCGTCACCGGTTATTCTGTGGCATTCTATTTGACTTGGAGACTGGCATTAGCGTCATTTCCTTTCGTTATGTTGCTGATAATTCCTGGGGTAATGTATGGACGGATTCTGGTGGAGACTTCTCGCAAGTTGAATGAAGCATATAATATAGCTGGCAATACTGCGGAGCAAGCTCTTTCATCCATTAGAACGGTCTTTTCTTTCGTTGGAGAGGAGAGGACAATGGCCAAGTTCTCGGATGCCCTTAATGTAACTATAGTGTTTGGGCTCAAGCAGGGTCTTGTCAAAGGTTTGGCAATAGGAAGCGGAGGAGTGACCTTCTGTATCTGGGCGTTCAACGCTTGGTACGGTAGCACTTTGGTTATGTTTCATGGCGGAAGCGGAGGAAAGATTTTCGCGACTTCAGTTTGCTTACTTTTGGGAGGCTTGTAAGCTTTCTACCTATCCCTTTCTCTTTCTCAATTATTTCTCTTTTCTTATGTTCAACAAAGACATTCTGGAATCGGTGATGTGGTTGCAGAGGTCTGGGGACTGCGCTTCCGCTTATCAGATACTTTTCAGAAGCACGTGTCGCTGCTAAACGTATCTCTCAGATGATTGAAAGAGAACCTACCATTGACTCGGCAGATCCAAAAGGAGAAATATTGCAGGAGGTCATCGGCGAAGTTGAATTTAGAAATGTTGAGTTTGCATATCCATCTCGACCCGAGTCCAAGATATTTCACAATTTCTGTCTAACCATTCCCGCAAGCAAGACCGTTGCGTTGGTGGGAGGAAGTGGGTCAGGCAAATCTACGGCTGTGGCGCTGATAGAGAGGTTCTATGATCCCCTGGGTGGACAGATTCTGCTTGATGGAGTGAACACTAAAGCGCTACAGTTGAAATGGTTGCGTTCCCAAATTGGATTGGTAAGTCAAGAACCTGCACTCTTTGCTACATCGATCAAGGAGAACATCTTGTTCGGAAAAGAGGGAGCCGACATGGACCAGGTTATTGCTGCCGCCAAGTCTTCCAATGCTCACAATTTCATCAGTCAACTACGAGATGGTTATGACACACAGGTAAATTTTCCATTTGTTTAAATCGCAAACTCCATCTCAACCACATACATTCGATTTGATTTTCCTTCAGTTTTGGGGAATACAGGTGGGTGAGCGCGGAGTCCAGATGTCGGGAGGGCAAAAGCAACGTATAGCTATTGCAAGAGCTATGCTCAAAGATCCCCGTCTACTTCTTCTCGACGAGGCCACAAGTGCCCTAGATGCAGAGTCGGAGAAGATCGTTCAGGGTGCTCTAGACCAGGCTTCAGTCGGACGCACAACTATTATAGTTGCTCATCGCCTTTCCACCATCCGCAACGCGGACATGATTGCGGTGGTTCAAGGTGGTCATGTGATCGAGACAGGTGCGCATAACGATCTGATACATAAATCCAATGGAGCATACGCTACTTTGGTGCAACTGCAACAGGCCGCGGTAGATAAGCCAGATGAGAGATTGGAAGGGCCCGGTATTCTAGGCCAACAATCTTTGAGACCAAGCAGCATTAGCGCATATAGTAGATCGAGTTCGAACAAGTCCGTATCAGTCCAGCAAGAACTGGTAGATGAACAAAAGCTTCCTGCCGCCCCCTCATTCCGTCGGCTTTTTCTTCTAAATGCTCCGGAATGGAAGCAGGCTCTATTAGGCTGCTCAGGAGCCTTAGCTTTCGGGGCAGTTCATCCTGTTTATTCCTTCTTCCTCGGGGCAGTTGTACATGTATTTTTCCTCAAGGACCATGACCAGATCAAATCCAAAATCAAAGAGTACAGCGTCATTTTCTTGGCCTTAGGAGTAATATCGTTCTCATTAAACGTGTTGCAGCACTACAGTTTCGCAGCTATGGGAGAATATCTCACTAAAAGAATTCGCGAGCGGATGCTGTCCAAAATACTGACATTCGAGGTTGGGTGGTTCGATAAGGACGAGAATAGTAGCGGGTCTATTTGCTCCAGACTCGCAACAGAGGCCAATGTGGTAAGTATCTCATATGAAGGTTTTAATATTTCTAATAGAATTGTGATTATGTTACGATTTTCTAATGATTTGAATATGGTATTTGCAATACAGGTAAGATCTCTGGTGGGAGATCGCATATCATTACTTGTACAAACTGCATCCACTACGACAATAGCCTTTACGATGGGTTTGATCATAGCATGGCGTCTTGCCATTATAATAATTGCAGTGCAACCCCTCATCGTATTATGTTTCTACACCAAAAAGGTTCTCCTCAAGGCCATGTCTGAAAAGGCTATCAAATCTCAAGATCAAGGCAGTCAACTCGCGGCAGAGGCTGTGGCTAACCATCGTACTATTAGCGCCTTCTCTTCACAGGAGAAGATTCTCCGTCTCTTCGAAAAGACACAAGAAGGCCCTCGCAGAGAAAGTATTAAACAATCTTTGTATGCAGGATTCGCTCTGGGAGCATCACAATTTATCACTTTAAGCAATACGGCTCTGGACTTCTGGTATGGAGGGCAACTTGTTTTCAAAGGGAAAATTACTTCCGAAGCACTTCTCCAAGTTTTCATCATTTTGATGAGCACCGGAAAAGTGATAGCAGACGCAGGAAGTATGAGCAGCGACATCGCTAAAGGCTCTGATGCTGTCGAATCTGTATTTGGCATCCTAGATAGAGATAGCCGCATAAACCCAGACGATGAAAGGGGCGAGAAAACGGTTAAGATAGAAGGAAACGTGGATGTGAGAAATGTAGACTTCGCTTACCCAGCTCGCCCAGATGTTATGATCTTCAAGAATTTCTGCTTGAGTATAAACGCAGGCAAAAGTATGGCTCTTGTAGGACAAAGCGGATCGGGAAAGTCGACCATCATTGGATTAATTGAAAGATTCTACGACCCGCTAAAAGGATCAGTGAAAATTGATGGCAGTGACATCAGGTCCTTCAATCTGAGGAGTCTGAGAAAGCACATTGCTCTGGTAGGTCAAGAGCCCACTCTGTTCGGAGGAAGCATTCGAGACAACATTCTCTATGGCAAAGAGAATGCCAGCGAGGTGGAGATGATCGAAGCTGCGAAGGCTTCCAATGCTCACGACTTCATCAGGTAAGCTCTGCAGTTGAAGCAGATAGTTTATGACTAAATTATGATTTATTCAATCGGTTACAATTGAAACAAATTATTTATTCAATAGAAATTAAGACACATTGAATCAAGTCTGGTCACTGAAATTCACTTGGATTTGTGAAGCTCTTTGGAGGAGGGGTACGACACAAACTGCGGAAATAGAGGAGTTCAATTGTCAGGAGGGCAAAAGCAGCGTATTGCGATAGCGAGGGCGATAATAAAGAATCCAAGCATATTACTGCTGGATGAGGCAACAAGCGCGTTGGACAGCCAGTCAGAGAAGATTGTTCAAGAGGCGCTGGACAGAATAATGGTGGGAAGAACGAGCATTGTGGTAGCTCATCGACTGACCACCATTCAGAATGCAGATTCGATTGCTGTGATTCAAGAAGGGAAAGTGATTGAACAGGGAAGTCATTCGTATCTGATGAGCAAAGGGGAAGGCAATCCATATTACTCTCTCGTCAACATGCAGCGACACCACCACTAGATTCTCATCTTACCAACACAGTAAAGTATTCTCCATGATCCACGTAGTAAATCTTCCTTTGTGCCTTCATTTAAATATGCAATTTGGATGGTCAAATATTTGGCATTCCCGCTGGCTCGGAATTTCAATGTAACTCTGCTTATCGAATGAAAAATTGACAGCGAATTTCTGTTTTATAGGAGCCTTAAATATTTTAAACGTATTTATATTTCACCATATTTAAAGTTTATTAATACTAAAGCAATCTTTGGGATAAGTCAATGATGTGTTTATGTTTCATATCTTATATTCTCGTAATCTGTGTAATCTGTAGTGTTCTCGTTTGGTTCAGTATGGAGTTGTTTTTAGTGTGATTTTTTAGAATTTTTTGTGGGTTTTTTTGTCAAATTTATTTAAAATTTGGCAGCAATTTATTGAAATCACAAGTTTGATGGGTAATCCCTGCACAATCAAAATTTCCTAAAAAATTTTCAGGGTGCTGAATCCATATATACAGTTAAAATATCGTTTTAAATAACACAAATCAAGATTTAACCTCAATTTTTTCCACCGGATTCCGGCCCCGGAAAATCCAAAAAATTACACTAAAGACAACTGCATTTACAATTTCCATATAAAATTTAAAACTATAAAACATTTTATTTAAACTTTCATATAAACTTGTATATATTTAAACTAAAAAACAAGTACGGATACATTGATTTACAAATTTGAAAATGTTAAAATTTGCATATTAAAATTTAATGTCTATTTTTTAATTTCATTATATTTCAAAATAATAAAAATATATATTTAATTATAAAATGTCTGTATTTTATTTCATTATATTTTAAAATAATAAAAAATTATATATTTAATTACTAATTTTTAATAATGTTATATATTAAAATGAAAAGTTTTTAATTTTTTTATATATATTATTATTATTATTATTATTATTATTAATATTAATACTAATATATATTTATTACATTATTATTAATTATTAGTATTATTATCTTGTATATCTAAATCTCTTTATATTAGAAACGCCAATTTTAATAATTGCCAGTTATATGATAATCGGTTGCAATCAAACTACCACTTATATTTATAATCGGTTACAGTCAAACTGCTAGTTATATTATTATTGGTTGCAGTCAAAAATAAATAAGCTTTCTAATTTTTTTTTTAAATTATCATATAAAATTTTAATTTTTTTAAATATAAATATATTTTGTATTTTATGAAATTTTTTTATTAAATAATTTTCTATTAGTTAAATACAACGAAGAAATAATTTTTGTGTAGTTTTATCATCATCATCATCTCATTATAATTTTGACAAAGGTTAGTATTGCAACAAAGATTGTGACACTGAGATCTAATAGGGTTGTACGGGGACAAGGACACTCGCACTTTAAGAGGAAGCGACCAAAAACTTTTTTATCTTCTTATAATCTCCATTGATCTTCTAATAAATGATTTTATCTTAAAAGATTTCATAAACATTGTAGCACACCAGTTTTTTTTGCTTATTCTTGACTATTGTAATTGCTAATTATTTACTAATTATTTATGCATTACCACAAAAACTCTAAACATAATGTTTCATTTGCCTAAAATTTCCACTATAAACTATGGCTATCCAATAATTACTTCTTACATTTTGTTCAATAGCATACATCTCTTAAATACTAGATCCATCAATATTATCCCTAGTTACTCCAGAATGTGAGATTGGAAAAGCTTTGTATGCTTTCTTCCATGCCACACATATTCTACCACACGATGAATGCATAATTCACCTTAAATTGTTTGGCATAAAAAAAAATCAAAACTATAACATAAATCCTCTTTCCACTTTTTTTTTGTGAAGACTTAGTAGAATTACCCATGGTAACATTATCATGAATATGATACAAAACGCAACATGATTCTTGATACCACTAACATTTTGGTCAATTTTCTCATTCCCACCACCATTTTGATCAAGATTTTCTTAGTGATTTTATCAACCCTCTCCCCATTATTAGTTGTTTCTATAATGATCTTGTGATTAGAAATAACATCAACTCCCAAAATGGATTTTGTGATTAGAAATAACATCAACTCCCAAAATGAAACTCATTAGAATTAGTGGTAGATTCAATCCTCAATTTCAAGTCTTGTATAGCCTTCCTCTTTGATTAATTAATTTCTAATGTGAAGTAACTCCTATTCACATTGCACGATGAAAATATGCACACAAGAAAGTATTTACATTGCATGATGAAAATATGCACACAAGGAAGTATTTGTGATTCAACAGAACAGTAGGAAATATATTAAGATTTGAATTTGATTGTATTGAAGGGTGGAATCAATGTGTGGATGTCATTTTTTAGTTTTAACTATATTTTTTCATTTTTTTAATAAAAATCTTATAAATTAATTTTTGGCATAATTTCCAGTCTTCGTAACCTTGGGAAGAGAAATTCAAATTTGGGATTTAAATTTTTAAAACGAATGTAAAATTGATATATATTGAATTTGATTCTAAGGCTTGGATGGAGTATATGAAATTATCTATGCTATATCCTCCTTGATTAAATATAAATGCTATTTTTTTACTATACATTTTATCTTTAATCTAATCTAGATTCCCATTATGGATTATAATTCCTAGAAATGAAAAACTAGGTCATGTAATTATTCCATTCAAGAGATATATATATTCTTTCAAATGAAAAGGAATATTTCAATAAAGTACTAAAAGAATATTAAAAGGAGGATTTTTTTTGTGTATGTATTTGTTGAAACATTTGGACTCTTTGGATCTTCTTCCTCTACATTGACAAACTTTGACAACTTTCTAATACTAGCCATCCATTTGCATTTAACCATGAATGATTAGAATGCAAACCCTAATGCACTTAATTCAAACGCACCAAACACACTCTTCCTTCACTACCTTCTAATTTTTCTTAGATGGAATCGCTTGAAAGAGTTATTGGTTGTGGAATGCATGTTCTTTCTATAATTTGTTTTGAAGTACTTATTCTCTTCCATTGCATGATATCCACACCTCTAGATTAAGGATGTTGATATTTTGGGGGAATTTTTTTTATGTAGCTTTTATCAATTCTTTCATACTCTTGTTTTGGAAAGTGAATTCACCATTTGCTTTGGAAAACATATTCTTATATCTTATTTAGGAATGCATAGAACTTAATGTTCTAGTTTCTAACTAAAGAATTGTTGGTTTGCATCAACTTTTTCTTTAGATGCAAGAATATTTTTTCAATGTTTCCTCAACATAATTTTTCTACCTTCTAATTCGTTTTAATATTGTTGTGTCATATTCCATGGTTGAGATTATATTCCCTTTATAAGTGAAGGGCCTTTAATGTGCATAGATATTGTTTTTGAATTTTTGTAATTACTATACCATTATGCATTAGTTAACCCATTTCTTCATTTTTGGTATGCATTGTGACTTTTGGGTGTGTATAATGAGTTAATGTTGGGTATTTATATATTGTTTAGGATGTAATTAGGAGTTTGTAAAAAAAAACTTAACTTGTGTTAACATAATATCCAAATATAATGCCCCAAATTGAAGAGGAATATAGAACCTAGGAATTAATCAGGAAAATTTACTTAAATTGGGCATGAGTAGATACTATATAATACTTTAGCTTGCTTCAATCCTGAATAATCAATTCCACATACTGTCCATCTAGAATTCCAACTGTTAGTGACTTATTAGAACTGCATGAGAACTAGTAGATAATAGGAAAAGTTATTTCTCTTTAAGGATGCCATCAATATAGACGAGTATGTTCTATATGTCTAAGTCATTTAGATCATAAGTTGAAAAATACTAACAAACATTTAGAATTTGTTAATTTTAGATAACAATGGTATGTTCTTGTTGAAAATAGAAACAAGAAATGTTAAAAATAGCATCTAGAAATTCCAATTTAATTTGTCCTTGAATTAAATTGTGAGTTAAATTGTAATTTTTTTTTCCTGATAGCAACTTCTATTAATTAACTAAATTAAGTCGACTTAGTTAACTTAGGAATTTCCAGTTGGAAGTATATTTGAAGTCATGTAAGTGTGATCCCTAAGTTTTAGGGGTCCATATTGAGCTTATTTGAGTTGTAATTAGATAGCTCAGTTTAACTAAGTTATAGATAGTTGAACTAGTTCTAACTATTGGTGGAGCTAGTAGAGGTCTAGTAGTGAGTTGGTGCACTGGTGTGTCCTCAGTGCTACTCTAGCTAACTAGAGATTCACTCCAGAGAAACTCATGCATGTTAGTTCAGAGAAATACCCAATTGAGACTATAGTGCATGTACAGTGTACTATCAGTTGTATGATTTTATGGGTTGTACAAATAATGCATGCAATTAGTTATGGACCTAAGTTTGGATTGCATAGTTAGGGAAGAAGGATTTCCTCATTAAACAGAGGCTAATTCCTCTAGGAATTGTGCAAGGAAATACAGGCTTGGAGAGCAGAAGAATAGGATAAGGTTTGGCTTGATCTAGCTTGTGAGAAGATGGTTGATTATACTTGTGTAGGAATTATTTTAGAGAGAACAAGCTTTGTCTTTTAACTCAGATTTCTTATTTATGCAATATAGATAGTAGGGGTTTTGAGCTATGGCTTTCCTTGGATAAGTATTGTGTTATGTGCCATTTATTATCTTCCTCTTGTCGATTATTGTTTCAATTGATCTTTATGGGCTTCCATTGTAAAGAGTAGAGTAGATTCTTATCTTGTGTTTTAGGAAATTACATGAGTTGTGAATCTACAGGAAGATATACATGGTATCGGAGTTGAAGACTGTATAGAAGAGAATAATTTGAAGACCCTATGTGCAGACTTCTTAATGGAGCTAGAAGGCTGCTAGTGGGTAGATCAGTGAGCCAATGTCTAGTGACATAAAAGGAGTTATGATCATTGATATTGGCAGAATGAGGAGAAGGAATTTTTTGGGTGGTGAGTTTGCATAGCGGATATGAAACTCATGTAGAGACCACTAGTAGGGGGAATTTTGAGCCAAGTGGGCAGAGGGAGAACATGCAGCGATACCTCTAGGTGTGAGGTGGGGCAATGTGAAGTGATAGTCCCAAGATGGTTGAAATTGGGCAGGGTCCATTGAGAGGTTTTGTCTCATGGATCGTACCTTGCTATGAGATCCCAAAGTACAAAGTAGCAGGAGGAATCAGTAGCGATTGATGCAGTTAGAGATCAGAGTGACAGAGGATAGAGAAGTCAGATACTAGAGAGGGAAAAGCAGAGTTGATAGCAGTGTAGAAATGCAGAGTCAGCAGAAGCGCATATTTTTTAGTCGACATAGGCAGTAGGAGTCAAAGACTTTGGTTACAGATGCATCATGCTAATTCGAGTTGCATGTTTTTTTAGTTTTAGGAGTTGTTGTAGAAACAACAATAGAGAAAAGTGTTGCATGCGGAACATTCCAAAGGTTCAGGATCAGGATAGAGTTGAATTCCTTACTTATTGAGAGGGAGTGTTGAAATTAGAAACAAGAAATATTAAAAATAACATCTAGAAATTCCAATTTAATTTGTCCTTGAATTAAATTGTAATTATTTTCTCATAGCAACTTGTAATAGTTAACTAAGTTAAGTTGACTTAGTTAACTTAGGAATTTTGAGTTGGAAGTCTATATGAAGTCATGTAAGTGTGATCCCTAATTTTTAGGGTTCTAGATTGAGTTTATTTGAGTTGTAATTAGATAACTCAGTTTGACTGAGTTATAGATAGTTAAACTAATTCTAACTGTTGGTGGAACTAGTAGAGGTCTATTAGTGACTTGGTGCACTGGTGCATCCTCAGTGATACTCCAGCAAACTGGAGATTCACTTAAGAGAAACTCATGCATGTCAGTTCACAGAATGACCTAGTTGAGACTAGAGTGGAGGGACATTGTACTATCAGTTGTATGATTTTCCTAGTCTTACAGATCATGCATGCAGTTAGTTATGGACCTAAGTTTGGATTCAACAGTTATTGTAGAAGGATTTCCTCATTAAATAGAGGATAATCCTCTAGGAATTACGCAAGTAAATAGGGGGTTGGAGAGCTGTAGAATAGGCTAAGGTTTGGCTTGAGCTAGCTTGTGAGCAAAGAGTTGATAATACTTGTGCATGAATTGTTCTAGTGAGAACAAGATTTGCATTTTCACTTAGATTTATGATTAATGCAATATAGATAGTAGGGGTTTTGAGCTATGGCTTTCTCTGGATAGATGTTGTGTTATGTTCCATTGATTATCTTCCTCTTGTCGATTACTATTTTCATCAATATTTATGGGCTTCCGTTGTAAGGAGTAGAGTAGATTCTTGTCTTGTGTTTAAGGAAATTACATGAGCTATGAATCTATAGGAAAATCTACATAGTATCGGAATTGAAGATAGTATAGAAGAAAATAATTTGAAGACCCTATGTGCAAACTTCTTAATGGATCTATCAGGCTGATAGTGGACAGATCAATGAGCCAATGTTTAGTGACACAAAAGGAGTTGTGATAATTGATTTTGGCAAATTGAGGAGTAGGAATTTTTTGGGTGGCAAGTTTGCAGAGCAGATCTGAAACTCATGTAGAGACCTTGAGTAGGGGGGAATTTTGATCCAAGGGGGGAGAGGGAGCACATGAATCCATACCTCTAGGTGTGAGGTTGGGCAATGTGAAGTGATAGTCACAAGAGGGTTGAAATTGGGCAGGGTCCATTGAGAGGTTTTGTATCATGGACAGTACCTTGCTATGAGAGCCCAAAGTACATAGTGGTAGGAGGAATGAGTAGCAGTTGATGCAGTCAAAGATCAGAGTGATAGAGGCTAGAGAAGTCAGATACTGGAGAGTGCAAAGCAGAGTTGACAGTAGTGCAGAAAGGCAGAGTCAGCAGATGTGTATATTTTTCAGTCGACAGAGGCACTAGCAGTCAAAAACTTTGGTGACAGATGCATCATATTGATTTAGGTTGGATTTTTTTTTAGCTTCAGGAGTTTTTGTAGAAGCAACACTAGAGAGAAGTGTTGCACGTAGAACATTCCAAAGGTTCAGGATCGGGATAGAGTTGAATTCCTTTCTTGTTGAGAGGGATTGTTGAAAATAACAACAAGAAATGCTAAAAATATCATCTAGAAATTCCAATTTAATTTGTCCTTGAATTAAATTGTAATTCTTTTCTCATAGCAACTTGTAATAGTTAACTAAGTTAAGTTTACTTAGTTAACTTAGGAATTTTGAGTTGGAAGTCTATCTGAAGTCATGTAAGTGCGATCCCTAAGTTTCAGGCGTACAAATTGAGTTTATTTGAGTTGTATTAGATAACTCAGTTTGATTGAGTTATAGAGAGTTAAACTAGTTCTAACTAATGGTGCAACTAGTAGAGGTCGAGTAGTGAGTTGGTGCATCCTCAGTGCTACACCAGCTAACTGGAGATTCACTCAAGAGAAACTCATTCATGTCAGTTCAGAGAATGATCCAGTTGAGACTAGAGTGCAGGGACATTGTACTATCAATTGTATGATTTTCTTAGTTGTACAGATCATGCATACAATCAGTTATGGACCTAAGTTTGGATTTTGCAGTTATGGAAGAAGGATTTCCTCATTAAATAGAGGTTAATTCCTCTAGGAATTGTGCAAGTAAATAGGGGCTTGTAGAGTAGCAGAATAGGCTAAGGTTTGGCTTGAGCTAGCGTATGAGCAGAGAGTTGATTATACTTGTGGAGGAATTGTTCTAGTGATAACACGATTTGTATTTTCACTCAAGTTCCTGATTAATGCAATATAGACAGTAGGGGTTTTGAGTTGTGGCTTTCCTTGGATAAATATTGTGTTATGTGCTATTGATTATCTTCCTCTTGTCGATTACTATTTTCATCGATATTTATGGGCTTCCACTGTAAAGAGTAGAGTAGATTATTGTCTTGTGTTTTAGGAAATTAAATGAGTTGTGAATCTATAGGAAAATCTACAATTCTATGTTTGCAACAATTACTTCAATTTCCTTTTATTATCCCAATGATAATTTCCAGTTAATTTCCAATAGTAATCACATAAACCATTAATTCACATTGACAGTAACTGTAGATAAAACATAAACAATAAAGTGCAAAAGACAAGCTAGGACAAGAGAACACAACATTTTGGCTCAAGCTAGGGAAACACCTAAAGATGGGGAATACCCTTGATCAATTCTTCTTATTATGAATATCAAATGTTTAACAAAGAGAGAGAGAGAGTAGAATAATACAAAGTCAAAGCCAAAATTGAATTTGCAATTTGATGATCCAATACTATTGTCCAAAATAGCCCAATCAAATATGTAGTTATGCCCTTGGTCAACAACAGTCAAATTTTTCCCTAACCATAAAGTCAACAATAGTCAAAGTCTAGTGAAATTATTCCAGGATAGCTCAATCAAAGGAGATAGGAACTTAGCCTCTATTGACAGTAAAACAACAACAAAAACAATCAAATTTGGAGTGGTCAAACTTGCTAAAAGATAATGTTAGCCTTGCAGTTAAACTACCACCTCAGACCCACCATCAATGCCAGTTAACATGCCCATATTTTATTGATTTTTATCCCAATAAATATAGCCCAGTGAAATAAAATTATTCCTCCAAAAATCACTGTCAAAACAGGTTAAAGGAGCCTCGGTCAATGCCGGTCAAATTTGGCTGAAATAGGAAGTCAACACCAAGTCATATTGTCCTCCAAAACTTGCATGTGTGAAGAAGAAATGTTTCCCTACAATTTGTATGACCCAATCAATGAAGGAGGGAAAAAATATGATGCGTGATGATTGTGTAAAATGAGGATGGAGGTATCTTCTATTTATATGCATTGGAGGAGGGTCAATTTGTCCAACTTTGCCCCAAGCTGGCCTTAACAAATTTCACATGTGTGGTCTTGACTTCAAAAACATATTTCCTTGTCCAAATTTAATGATATTTAGATTGTTTTCAGTGCTCTCAAAAAAAGAATTCAATCCAATTATCATCTTCCTCAAATGAGCTGCGCAAAGTGGAATTTGGCCCTAGTTGCATATTTTAACACTCGCTCTCAACTAGGGAGAATTTCACCTGCTAATATCATAATCATGCCAACTATATCATAATGTACTCTCTCTCTACATTTCTTCTCATCTCTTTTGAATATTGATATAGATAATAAGAAGGACCGATCAAGAGTGAGTCACAAGACCTTTCCACTCTCCATTGACAAAAGTCAGTCTGCATAACGAGTAGAATCTCAATTAGACTTGATCCTAAGTGATCAAGCTACTAAACATTATGCATCGTAGACATAGGGAGTATATGTCAATTCATGATGCATCCATATTTATTGCTATGGTCCCTAACCACATTTCCTAACTCATTCGCCAAATGAGAGGTACTTCCCAAGAGTCCCAGATTATAAGGGTAGGATGAATGCTGGGGCATTTGTAGGAGAAGGTGAACTAGCCATACTGCTCATATACCATAGGAGAAGGTGAATCCCTCATCCTATATATCATTAGCTATAGGGGAACGTGAACCACTCACCCTATGCTTAGATATATCATCATGGGGTATCACAGTTGAAGGTGAACCACTCACCCTCTATGCAAAAAACTTATAGGGGAAGGTCAACCACTCACCCTATGGTCAGACATATTTTTAAGAAGTACCCAATGCCCCTAGGAGCTCTTAAAGATCAATGTCTAATCTCAAGTGGGGCCCTCATGGGAGTGTCCTTTCATGAATCCAAGTCTCTCTCAGAAGGCTATGAACTTGACCTTCCCCAAGGGATTTGTGAGGATGTCTGCACCCTTTTCATCTGTTTTGATGTGTGGAGAATCCAACTCTGATTGTTGCAGTAGATAACAGTGGTATCTAGCACATGCTCAAACAACACACTCAAGAGTTTCCTTAGCCAAATTGTTTCACAACAGGACATACTAGCTACAATATATTTTGCCTCGACGATTCTTAGAGAAACTGAATTCTGCTTCCTAATCATCCAAGAAATTTAAGTAGATCATAAAGATAAGCAACATTTAGATGTGCTCTTTCTATCCACCAAATTACTAGCTTAGTTAGCATTAGAATAACCATGTAGCCTCAAATTCCCACCAGTGTATGTCAGTCCATAGTTGATAGTGCCATGAAGATATCGTAAGAGATTCTTTGCAGCAACCCATTTTACGTGATAAGGATCAACCATACATTGAGTCAAAGTATTTACAGGGAAGCATATGTCAAGTTAGGAGTTTACCAATAACACCAGGGCCCTCACAAGTTTTTTGTATTAAGAAGGATTTTCCAATTCGGGACCAAGAACAATTCCACATAGCTTCTTGAAGTTGAGTTCCATCGAAGTAGACACATACTTGCATACCACCATCCCACATCTTTCTAACAGCTTCACAATACATTTTCCTTGAGAAAAAAAAATATCACCTCACTTTTTCATAAACTCCAAGCCTATGAAATAATGCATCAATCCTAGGTTCTTCATATCGAATTTAGAAGTAAACTCCCTCTTGAATTGATAAATGAGAGGGTCAACACCAATCAGAAAGAGATCATCAACATAAAATACAAAAATAAGTGACATTCTCTTTTCAAACTTGAAATATAGGTTTGGATAAACATAGCTCCTTGTAAATGCCCACTTCATAATATAATGATCAATTTTCGCATACTTAGCCCTAGGGGCTTGCTTCAACCCATGGAGGGATTTCTTCAACCTACATACATGTGTCCTTCGATATTGTACTTCAAACCCATGAGGTTGCTCCAAGTAGACTTTCTCTGTAACAACCTTGGTTAAAAATCCATGTAAAAATATATAAGACCATGGTCATGGGACACGTATTCTAAGCTAAATGGTGGGAAAAACATCCTAGTGTGTGTTCATTCAATTTATTATGGCTAAGGAAATTGGCAAAGGAAATGGCCAAGTCTTTGGAAAGGAAAGAGGAATTAATTAGCATTTTATTTATGAAAATAATGGAAATTAGGAGAAAAGGGAGGTGAAAGGTCACAGGTTTCATGTGAGGAGGAAAATTAAGGAAAATAATGGAAATTGAAGAAATTAGATGCCTCATTAATAAAAAGGCTACTGAGGATCAGTGGGTAACATTTTGGCAGGTTTTGGACACTTAGAGTTTCTTGGAGCATGTTAGCCTCCTGCTACAGCAAGTTACTCATCTTTCATGATTGACATTTTTACATGCCAAATATGTCATATATTTCCTACTGCAATGTTCCATATTTGCTACACAGGCCAAAGAAAGATGCCATGAAAATGAGTTAGTCAAAGTTCATCTGCTGCATTCTAATTTTAAAGAAATATTCCATTTTTGTACAAGTTCCAGTCAAAGGGAGATCCAAATAGCTTAATCTTGGTCTCCCTAGGTTTTAATTTCTTGTTGTAGAGTATAGAGAATGAATAATCTGTCCAAACAGCTTAATCTTGGCAGATTATAGATAGGAAGAGAATCAAAGGGGCCCAACTACTTAAACTGGGCCCTTAGAAGAGATAAGGAGATTTAGATAGGAGGGCAGTCAAAAGAAAAGAGGACATTCAGGGTTTAATAATTCAAATGCACCCAATCCAAGTGAAGAAAAAAAAAATGTTATGATTTTTAAGCTGGGTAGGTAGTGTGAGGTTGCAGAAGTAAAGATGCTATTACCATTTGGCTTATCAAAAAAGCTCATCTCATGGGTAAGTTGGCATCTTGGCAGTACAACAAGGAAGCATGACTAATTCCCCTTTCCTTTCCCCCAAGAAATCATCTAACTAACATTCCCCTAAGGACCTTGGGATCTCCCCAAGCAATCCAACCTTACTCTATTTCTTACTAAAGCCAAGTTGACAAGTGAGTTGACTTAGTGAAAAGAAGCCACATTTCTTGTGTAAAAATTTATCTTTGTAAAATCCATTCATTTCCTTATGCTTGAGTTTCTAATCCATAAACTTAGCATCCCCACCTCCCTTGTCATTTCTCAGAACCCGTATTAACATCTAATTCTATTATATAGCTCCCTACACCATGTTTCCCTACCCCTACTCTAAAGGAGACTATATAAAAACCCCAATAAATACTAAATATCCCACCCCTTGGCAATTATAGTCAAATAGATTAAAGTCGGGAAACATTGGGTCCATTTGGGACCCCTTGTTAACCCCTCCACGTTCACTCGAGATTTATTCAACTCCTGGTTGAATAAATAACCATATTAACCCTCCCCCGCTTTCCATTTCTGGGATTTATCAATATTTGATTGATAAATAGCCGAAACCTAAAGTTATTTTAACTGTAACCTAAAGTTGAAACCCACCCGCGGCTACAAATATTTCATCATTTAACGCGCACACACTTCTACTAAACCCCGCGCACCTTCTCCTCCCGTCCACCGTCGGATCGCCTCACTCAGATCCAACGGCTATTACGCATATCGGGCGCCCTTTTATGTTAGTACGTTAGCACCCGATGTCCGACGGTTTTACCGTCGTACACCGAGACGGCTGGCGACATCCGATTGCATCGGGCCGCCCCTGACAAATACCACCTCCGTACCAAAGGTGGTCCGATGCAATCCAAAACCGTCTTTCCCCCCCCAGCGTGATATCAACGCCGCGTCACCCTGCCACGTCGCCTCCACCTCACCCTTTCCTGCCCGCGCCTCGCTGACATCACCTGCCACCGTACTGTACTTGTGCCATGTCACCAGCTGACATCATCAACATGCTACCATGTCAGCTGCCATGTCATCATCCACGTCATCTTCCGTACCAGCTACCCGACAAAAAATATGTCATGATGACGTCATCCTGGGAAAACGCCAAAAACCCCAAAAAAGAGCCAAAATTTTGGAAGGTTGGGTTAAAAGTCGTGAAAAAGACTATTTTAGTTCATTTCTATTTTCACTATGAAAACAATGTGCATGCGGTTTTCTGTTATTTCACACTCCCGAGACTTCAACAACCAGTCAACCTGCAAATTCAGCACCGTGGTTCGTCCCAACAGCTCAATTTCTTCCTGTCAAGTGCCTTTGGCATCCTCATAACAGGTATTTCCCTGATTTTTTACCCAAAACCCTGTTTTCATGCTTTTCTGCTCAAAATTCCGAATAGAACCCGTTTTGGCTGTTAAGACTACTCTTACCAGTCACCCATTGCCCTGCACCTATCATTTGAGCTGGTCATTCTCTGCAAACTTACACCCTGAGCTAATTCCCTCTGTCAAAGGGTTATTATTCCACTCTGTTTGTTCATGGTCGCCCGCTAAATAATGAAATCTTTGTGATATTCAGCCAAGCTGCCCAAGTATACTATTTTTCATTTGTTCTAGCCTTTGTTCCTAAAAGGAAAACCTTAATTTCCCGACCCATCTGCAAGCTGGTCCCCCCCCAGGCGAAATTCGGTTCCCATCCTCTCAACATTGTGTCGAGTGCCCACTGAGCCTCTAATTTCGACCCATTCTTGTTAAAGCATCCAACTGGAGTGCTACCATTCTTTAGCGTTCCACGAACTCTATATTGTGAGGTCCTTTTAAATAACAAATCAGTGGTTGTGCCCGTCGTGGTGTTCGCAGAGCCTCAATCTCTGCCTCCTGTTGCTATTTCGTCTCTATTCCATTCAATCAAAAAATACAAGACATGGAGGCCCCGATTGCCCTGAATATTGCTCCTCTGAATGCCCCACACATGGACTTAGAGTGGATACCTCTAGCAGACCGAGATTTCCAGATTGAGGATATGAGGGGACTTGATTCTCACCTTCAAACTGTCTGCCAATTCAAAAACAGTTATAAAAATAATACTGATCTCCTGGGAATTTGGCAATCCAGTATGCCTATCTACTACCTCCCAGAAGTCAATGTGCTGCCTGATTTTATCCATCTCTGTCATTCGCGCTATGAACCCACTCTGAGAGCAATCCTCAGCCCAGATGGGTCGGTGTTGTTCTATATCACTCCTCAATACATCAATAAAATGCTGAATTATGAGCCTCCCCACTCCTTGGTTCCTCTCACCCTGAAATATCTGATTGATAGCAGTCTTAGGCTTTCTAAGGCAGAGATATTAAGGGTTAGTCAGCTATTCATGATACCACAATATCAGAGTGATCATCCTCCACCGTATCATCAGGTCTCATTCAATGAAACAGGCAGGCTCATGGTGGATATGATTTCCTACATCTTATGATGCAAGACAGGAGAGTTTGTAGATGAGACAGTGTTCCAGTTATTATCTATATTTACCCCAGGGCAGCCCCCTGCCGTCATAAATGACTATGCCACATTCATAGCCAACAAAATACATGAGCAATTCATGATGATGGACAGGGAAAGAGTCTTCAAATACACCTCTTACATTTATCATCTGCTGCTTTACTATCACCCTGATAGTTTCAAAGTCCCTCTCATGAAAATTGACTCAAGAGGAGAGGGGAGATCTGTAGTCTTTTGGACTTCAGTTTTTCATATGGCCCACCGTTCTCCCTATACATATTGTGAGTTTATTGACCTCTTTATATACCCAACTACTTGTTTGTTATTGGAGACTCCTCCTCCCAGACTTACTGTTGAAATGCAAAGAATTTTGCATCTTTCCAAAGAGTACAGCATTGGGGATTGGTACTTTTACCAAAGCCATACAGTAATCAGAATTTATGGGAGTGAGTTGTCTCCCTATAAGCTGCCAAGGTACGTTCCCATGAGGCTCTTTGCCTTAGAATATTTCAGACAGTTCAGTCATGCAGACCTAGTTCACTTCCATGGCAAAAACAAGAAGGCACAATTGAAAATCAGAAATCAACTGGGTCCCTTTGTTTTCAACAAAAGGGAAGAAGCCTAGAAGGATGCAGATAAAATGTTGAGAGAGGAAATGTTGTTAAAACAGAGCTTCTACTGGTCATCATATGACCCCAAACACTTCATAAGCTTTAGGAGAGTAAAAAACAAGCTCTCAGGGTATGTGCACCAGCCAATCCCTCACATAGAGCAATATGCTAATTTACCAGAGTGGGTAGAAGGTTCTTTAGAAGATGAGCAAATTTATGAAGAAGAAAAATTGGAGAAAGACATGAAAGAAGTTGAAAAGAGAATTGACCTGGAATATGTTGCACAGGTCCCCTCCATACAGCCACAACCAGTGGGAGCAAGTACATCAACTACTGCCTCACCACAGCCAGCTAAGGGAGCCATATCGTCAGCAGAAAAGGACAAAGAAATAGAGCATTCTGAGGAACAGAGTACAATGGAGGAGCAGCCATCTCTGAATATGGAGAGAGACCAAGAACAAAGTCCCTCAACACAAACAAAAGCACCTAAAATTCCAGTACTGCCAACTCCTCAACATGAGGAAAGAGGTAAGAAGAGGGACTAAGCAGAGAGTATACCTACAGGTACATCAACCGACCAGCAGGGAGAGAAAAGGAAAAGGTTAAACCCCTATGCCGAGGAAGAGATCACAGAGGAAACTCTTGGAATCTTGAGAGGTAAGGGGACTTCAGGACAACAGATCCCTCCTATTTTGGAGACATCGGCCAGCTCCTTCCAGCATGAGCATGACAAACAACCAAGTGGGGAGGTCTCATCCTCCAAACAACAGGCGCAAAGAGGCTTAGACATTAAAAGGGCATTTACTGAAATCAAGGCTAGGAACGAACCAATAAGGTTCCAGCTGTACAACCAACTGTTAAGAATGGCCCCAACAAATCAACAGAGGATGATGGCAGCCTATGACATGGAAGCAGGGAAAATGACTTTGAGTCACTTCAGACCCACCGTGCAGCAACCACAATCAGCTGCAGACTACATAAGAACCAATCTGGAAGTCCTTTCCAAGGACATACATCCAATAGACCAGATTGAGCTGCATAAGCAGACAGGAGAGATGGTGTACTCAACTTTGGCAGATAAGGCAGAGGTGGTGTATTCAGGGGGAAATCCCCTAGCTCTTTCAAATTCAATTCCTAATGGTTGGAGGATGTTGATTTCATAAATTTAGTTAAAAAATATTTGGCCTATTATTATGAAATGTTGAAAGTTCAATTTGAAATTAACATAAATAAGATAAAACAATTTCTTGTGAATTGGTGCTATCAGCGAAAGATTAAAGATGAGAGGGTTTGAAAAAAAGTTGAAAATTAGTTTGAAGAGTTATATTTTAAATAACTTACTGGTTTCTCAAGTGAGGATCAGAAGGTTATAGTAGTTTAGTTGGAGAAAAGGGAAATAACCTTACTAGTTGAGAAGAAAACAACCCTAAGACTCAAAAGAAAAGCCTTATGGCTGGACAAGGGAGATGATAATATGAAAAAGAACACTAATTGAAAACACATAGGAAAATTGTAAAAATCATATGAAATGTGTATATATTCGATGGCATTACGATTTCCAGTTTCAATGATGTATCTAGAGTGAGTGTGAATTATTTTAGTGGTCTCTTTCAAATAAAGGCCCTTTTATCATGTCAGTCTTCAAATAGATAGACTGAAGGAGGAAAACAATGTTGTGTAAGATTTATCCCAAAATGCACGCAGGCGGAGCATAAGGTGGCTGCGAAGTTTACAGGACAATTAGAATCAATTGAGTATGCCTGACAAATGTAGTAGAATATGTTTTGATGCAAACTATTTCGACGCAATATATTTTAAAAGAAGAGTTAAAGAATTCAGTTACACGCAAAGTTTGTCTTGAAGGCGGTATTCTCTTGAAGGAAATGCGTAGGAGAGATTCCTTTCAATTAGATGAATCTCAGTATTAATCAATAATTCCGTCTAAGAAAGAATATGAATCGCCTATTTACAAACATGATTAGATAATCTGACTCCACATCCAAGTAATAATATTCCAATTACGAGCTTCAGAAGTTCCTGCACTGAGACATTGAAGGTGACTCGGGTAAGAAAGAATAGGCGGACATCAAATGTTACATAGCTTACCTAAAATTCTAATATGGTAGCCAAACATCAACCCACCGATGGCATCCATGATACATGCTATGATAGCTTAATATGTTATACACACAAAGTCGGAATTTGCATTCTTTACTAAGAAATACACAAGTAATTATTTCATGCAAAAAAATGTGTAAGTCTTCCTCATTGGCCAGTACCCTCAAATTGAAATTCAAGCGGATAGACTCAAAATAAACCCTAACAGAAAAACCCAAAATTAAGAAGGAATTCAACCGCATAGACTCAAAATAAACACTAATAGACAGACCAAAAGTAAACCTTAGTAGAGTGAACCACGACAAACTCTTACGAAACAACCATAGATAGAATTAATTCTGGATCCGAGATGATTGTTTTCGCACAAAATTTGAGCATTGACCTTGTTTTCTTTCTAAATTAGCTCCCGCAAAGACGAATTCTCAGCATCATTTTCTCCCTCAACATTTTCATCTTCCTCAAGGCGCGGGAAGTAATTGCCATAAATGTACTCGAGGCAAAAATCATTTTCTTTCACCATCAACATGTGCAGCCATGTCATTTCCATAAGAAGAGGCCAAATTTGGACTTCTCTGTAATGGAAACGCAAATGTGATGTTCCCAAAACTAAATTGGGCTTCAATTCATCCCTTTTCTGCTTAAAATCATCTAAAAGATATTCCCTTTTGAGGTTGCTCAGCTACTCGATATTTTTTTAAAAAAAGGGAAAGGTAGTTCCCAATAAGCGATATAGGGTTCTTTTTTATTACATTATACACATATCAAATAAGCTGATAATTGTTACATCAAAACCATCATATCAACCAGAATATTCGCCATCTATCACAACAACAAGAATGATCCCCATAAAACAGCATATGCTACAGCTCAACAACATGAAAGAAAAAAGTTCCAACACGGGCGGGGTGCGAAAAAAGTTTCAACATGGGCGGGGTGCGAGTCAGCCAACTGCCCTATCCGCTGAGCCATGCACTCATGTGCCGGCTACTCGATATTTCTCTTCTGTAAATGTGAAAGTCATACAAAACCTAAGCAAAATCCACACAAAACCTTAAGTCTGTATGCTATCAGAACCCTAAGTCGAAGTTGGACAAGGACATGCCCCCTCTTCGGGCAAAGACATCAATTGGGAGATCCACCTTCTGAATCATGTGCCCCTTTGATCTGGTGTGTTTCAGTGACCGTCTCATTATTCAGATCAACCCTCTATTCTTCAGTAATCGGAGCTTCCCCTATTTGATCGCAGAATAAATGAAAAACGTACAAGCCCCTGCATCGCGGACGGTTATTGACACACGAAAAAAAATTATTATAAATTATTACAATAATAATTGTAGACATTGTCATAGATCCCAGAAAAAAAAGTGGGGTTGAAACCGAATTGGAAATGTAATTTCACTTTGGTCAACTGCCCATGCTAGAGGGTAGCCAAAGGCTTTGGTCATGGAGATTCAAGACTATGTAATAATGTATTTTTATCAATGATATGTACTACGTAATAATGTATTATGTAGTAGGCTAGACTCCAGTAGCTTGTTGCATGTCTTTTCGACTTTTGAGGCCACTTAGAGAGGCAAAAGCTCATTGAGTATGTATTTTTTTACCAATATGCATTCAACTTGGTATTTTTTGATATCTTCACCATGGCATTATATATATATGATTAGACTTTTCATTTTTTTATCTAATTGTTTGAAATTTTTGAAAAATAATTTTTCATTAAAATTTACATACTTCTACGTATTTTTTTAGTAAACCAAATCATTGAAATGCCTTGAGTCCTAGTCAATCTGAGTCCAAGTCTAAATTGATTATTTGTTGATCCAAAATCCAAGTCTGAGATTTAAAACATTGATGCACAAACAAAGAATATGAATACCCTTTGAACAATGACACCAAAAATAACATGTTGAAGTCTCAATCAATAAAAGATTCCAAGTGCAAAGTTATGGATTCAATTACATGTATTTGGACAACTTTCTAAAAGAATATAGGTCTAAGTACATCAAAAGGTGTACTAAATAATGTCAAAATTCAAACACATACATCAATATCCTTCAAACTTTTGGGCTATAGAGAATTTAATTTTATAAGCCTCTTGGAAAAATAAAAGATACAATCCATGCATTTCATTTAATTAGCAATAATATGTTTTATATACAATTATCTGTGATAGAACACAAACAAGAAATATTATAGCGTGTCTCAAAAAAATCTTAGATGGTTGATACTTTAACAAGTATTATGTATTCTTTAGACAATTTTATAATGAAAATCAAAATTCATAGAAAAATGAAATTAAATAAATATAAAACAAAAAATACTTTAAAATATAACCATATGTAAGAAAACACAAATAAAAAACTAAAATAAAGGGAGATGATTTTACATCACCCTATCTGATATGGAGAATCTCTATGGAGACTTGTAGATCACACCCATGAAGGTACACAAAAGAAGTTTCTCCCCCTGCATCAGTGTGTTTTGAGTCAATTAGCAAGCATGAAATGTATATAACATTGTACAATAGTCTTTACCACAAGTAAATTCATATATATATATAATATATAATATATAATATAACATTGTACAATAATTTTTACCACATGTAAATTTCATATATAGCATTAAATGCATTGTTGTCATAAAAGGAATTAAAAGGAACGTGCTTATTACCATGTGTTTGTATAAGTAAAATGTAACTAGAGGAACAATTACTAATAAAAATATATTCCCTCCTCCCCGACAAATTTGTTTGTAGATTCGGGAGAAAATGAATTTTTTTAGTAAATGGTAAAAATTAAAATACCTATATACCAAGGCAATGAAGTGGGTAATATCCTTCAGTGATACAATTTTACAACTAGTATCTATATTCCATTTAACCATCTAGGAAGTGATTTTAAGAAGAAGCCATGAAATACTGATATACATTTGGATTGACGTTTTGTTCATTCCCTACTAAACGAGTCCCATTTATTTCCAGTGCCACTTATTAGCAGAAACAATCTATGTCATCTTACGGTTTGTTGCAACTAAAGGAATAATTACTGACATAGATAAATTCTCTTCTCCACTACCAATTTGTTTGTAGAATCTCGAGACAATGAAAAATTTATGCAAATGTTAAAAATTAAAATACCTCTGCAGTAAGGCAATTAAATGCTGCAATTTCTCGCTATTGATGATTTCTCGCTATTGATGATGTAACATGTACAAATTACTGATAAAGTTTATACTCAAAAGGTGGGGAAGGATGCGAGATTCCAAGTTACCTTCGCTATAAACTTTGAGAAGGATAAGACATGGATAGTTATCTCGAGTCAAGTTTAAAGGGGAGATCAAACTAGTTATACTCAAAAGGTGGGGAAGGATGCGAGATTCCAAGGTACCTTCCCTATAAACTTTGAGAAGGATAAGACATGGATAGTTATCTCGAGTCAAGTTTAAAGGGGAGATCAAACTAGTTAACTTTAATTTGGTAAATGAATTATTATGTTAATGTAAAAAATGGTGGATTTCATGTCATGGTTTTGGTTTTGTGTCTATGGGTTTTGATGTAATGAAGCTTTTAAAGAAGGGAATGTTAGGTTAACCTTAAATTGGTATATGAGTCATTATATTAAGATCAACAGTAGTGGATTTTGAGTCATGGTTTTGGTAGCCCCTGGATTCTATGTAATTAAGCTTTTAGAAAGGCTTGGGATACTTCATTGTAATGGGCATGGAGACTTGGTTGGTCTGGCTCAAGGGTACAAAGATATTGGTTTTTCCCATACTCCATTGTAATGGGTTTGGAGACTTGGTTGGCCTTGCTCAACGGTACAAAGATAACTTTGCTTGGTTTTTCCTGTAAGGATTTTCCAAAGTAAGTTGTATGTCAATGGATTTTGATGTAATTAAGCCTCTAGAAAGGCTTGGGATACTCCATTGTAATGGGTTTGGAGACTTGGTTGGCCTTGCTCAAGGGTACAAAGATAACTTTGCTTGGTTTTTCCTAAAAGGATTTTCCAAAGTAAATTGTATGTCAATGTGTACTGCATGATATGTGTGTTTTTTGTTGTTGGTTAATTATTTATCTCTTAAGCGTTATTCCTATCAACACACACTGCGGCTCATGGTAAATCAAATCTAAATTAAAGTGTCCATTCATTCCCTAGAAATACATTTTAATCATTCATCTCTTAAGTGTTTCTTATTCCTATAACACATTACCGCTCATGGTAAATCAAATCTAAATTAAAGTGTCCATCCCTTCTCTAGAAATACATTTTTTAGAGTTACATCCATTTGTCTAATATCCATAAATATTCTATTTCAAAAAATGAAAATTATTCTAGTACTATTCCCTCTATTTTAAGTAAGCCAAATTTCATTCAAAAAATTTGATTAAATATTATAAAACATCTGAATTTCTATGACCTAAATATATTTCTTACTATTAAAAAACATGTACCCATATCATAGTCAGTGATACAACAATTTCAGCAAATTATATTTCATTTGAGACACCAAATTTCTATCAACACTTACTAGTTATTCTCGAGCAAGCAACGCAACACGCATAAAATGGCAACACGGAAAATAATGAAAAGGCATTAACATGATCAAGTTAAAGTAATACAAACAAGATGGTAATGGTGGAAATAAAAAACAATTGAATTTATAAAACCTAAATTATGATGGCTTTGAACTTTATTCTTCTCAATGCTAATGGATTAGAGATTCAACTTATTACATTATCAAATAATGCATAATTAAATTTAATTATATAATATTACCTCATTCTCCTTCCTCATGCATAAGAAACTCTTCTCAATGCTAATGGATTAGAGATTCAACTTATTACATTATCAAATAATGCATAATTAAATATATATAATATTACCTCATTCCCCTTCCTCGTGCATAAGAAACTGTACAACCTAATAGCTGCTTAACCAAATTGTATCTGCTACAAGATTATTTTCAAGAAAAGCATATTCAAACACCTTCACATGGGCTGAAATGTACAGCAAATTTACATTGATATTCCACTGATTCTTCCTATGAAAAGTCCACAACAGGGCGACACGATGGAGATTAGCTTACTGTTCTGCGGACTTGGCTCTCTACAAGATGCAGGTGGAAAATCTCGTTGTGACTTTAAGCGCTTTTCAGTTAGCAGCTCGGCGGATGTCCTTGGTGATCCATGATCGCATTTCTCCAGTCTCTGACCCTGGTGCTTTTGCTCGGCTTAATGTCGCTCCCTCAATTGGTGATGCATTCGACGGATAAGGTGGCAATTTGGGCGGGTCTGTGGTGATGGCCGACTTCACTCTACAACTCGATCACACACACGTTTGCCTAGTTGACGTGCCCACAACCCACTGCTCTATTGGCGATCACTTCTCCAGTTCATATCGCGGTACTTGGGGTCTCTCCTCTCATTCACCGATGTGCCTACAGCCCCAACTGTTGTGATTCTCGACTGTTATGATTCTCACTTACACGGCCCACCAACTTTGTTTGGCAAAGTAGTTATGTCCAGTCGAAATTCTCGCATCACTGCGCCTGCAAGACCCATTCCAATGCTCAAGTTGTCGGCCCTCACAACCACCGATGCGCTCCAGATGTCAGCATTCACATCCACAACACGATGTTAGCAATGTAGTCCTCTTCACAACAGTGACTGTACCCGGAATGAACCCTGGAGACGGTCGATCGGAAAACACTTGCAGGAAATAGACAGAAATTGACCAGCTAGGGTGATGATCAATACCATCGAAATTGGGTTGCCGACTGGGTGAGATCGAATCCCACCGAAGACAGACTGAGGATCTCACCTGAAATCCTTGCTTGGAAACTCGCCCGAGTTTTATAAATAACAATGAAGAATATCCAAATTCCCTGTCTTCCTTTCTCCTCATTTCTTCCTTTATAGCTTCCCATTCGTCCTTTTTCTCAAGTTTCTGGAAGTTACTGCCAAATACAATTTACTCGAATACCATCATGAATACCACTGTAAAATGCCACATCTTCCTTGATTGTTTGCCCCTTTTATTCCAAAATTTTCCTTATTGTTAGCCTAAGGGAACAGTAGGGACCAGTGAAGGTGTCATCCTCCACAAAGCAGTTGGTTGGGCACATTATAATCAGGGTGATGGGAACTAGATGGTATTATAAAATTTAAAAAAAAATTGTAGAGGCAGTGTTTGAATCATGTTTTTGATGGTGGAAATAGATTCAACACCATAAAAACTTTTAGGACACTTAAAATTTTGAAATCTAGCAACTATAACTTGGATTTATAAAAATCCTTCCAGGTTTTGTCTAAATATGACTGGTATTTCCATAACTTTCCAGATAGAAGCAAGTACATGTTGAACTTCACTGTCAGCATGGAATGCAGTGACCAGCACATTTCACATTTCCCTTAGTAGTGGTAGGGGGAATTTCAGCCTCAGGAGGGAATTCGAGGCTTGGAAATGGTGTTTTGACAGAGGAGATGTTGGATTAGTTGGGGATTATAGATCCTCAACCTCGATTTCCAAGCGAGCGACAGTCGATGGGATATGGGTAGGCATTAAGCTGCAAATTTGATAGCTCCAGCACCGGCACTTGCAAGACTAGAGACTTGGAAACCTCATCAACTGCAAGGTTGTCATCCAGTGTGAATATCGTAGCAACTGCGACTTCTATGATGCCCCTTTCACCACACCAGTTAACTAGTGCACCTGTGGACCCGACTCATAAGGAAATGCTTAACAACGCTTAGAAGTGGTTGTTTCCGTACTCACATAGCTGACAGGCCTCAAAGAGTGCCCATGCTGTGCTGCTCTAATATAACTGTAAATTCACATTAGAATTTGAAATGATAAAGTGTTTTTCACAATAGATATATAAATGAGTGACTGTTGATTTCCAAAGCGAGCGACGGTCGATGGGATATGGGTAGGCATTAACCTGCAAATTTGACAGCTCCAGCATGGGCACTTGCAAGACCAGAGACTTGGAAACCCCATCAACTGCAAGGTTGTCGTCCAGTGTGAATACCGTAGCAACCACGACTTCTATGATGCCCCTTTCACCACACCAGTTAACTAGTGCACCTGTGGACCCGACTCATAAGGAAATGCTTAACAACGCTTAGAAGTGGTTGTTTTCGTACTCACATAGCCGACAGGCTTCAGAGAGTGCCCACGCTGTGCTGCTCTGATATAACTGTAAATTCACATTAGAATTTGAAATGGCTCCTGAGCCCATGTGAAAAACATAACCGAATGTGCTTTTCCGATCATCTACACTTCCAACCCAATCACTATCAGTGTATCCAATTAAATCTGAACATTCTGAAGCAGTATATAAAATGCCAAATCTTTTAGTACCTTTAACATACCTTAGAATTCTTTTTGTTGCCTGCGAATGTGTTTCTTTTGGCCTCTCCATGAATCTGGAAATCAAACTAATAGCATGCATTATATCCGGCCTAGTTGCAGTCAAATACATGAGGCTGCTAACTATGCTCTTGTACAAACTAGGATCAAAATCCTTGCTGTTGTCCTCTTTGCTGAGTTTTAATCCCATCACTCTGGGAGTGATTGATGCCTTGCTGTCCTGCATATCAAATCTTTCCAACACTTCATTAACATATTTTGCTTGTGAGATAAAAATCCCATTTTCATTTTGATCTATTTTTATTCCTAGGAAGTATCTCAGCAAACCCATGTTAGTCATTTCAAATTCTTCTTTCATGACTGTTTCGAAATTTTCAATGAGATATTCATCATTACCTTTGAAGATAACATCATCAACATATAACACAACAATTAGAATTTTACCATCTTTTTCTTTGATGTAGAGGGTGGGTTCTCCCTCACACTTTTGAAATCCATTTTTCAGTAGACAGGAATCTATCCTACTGTACCACGCTCTTGGTGCTTGCTTCAGCCCATAAAGAGCTTTCTTCAATCTGCACACTTTGTGCTCTTGGCCTTTCTTTTCATAGCCTAGAGGTTGTTCTATGTAAACCTCTTCTATTAACACTCCATTTAGGAATGTTGACTTCACGTCCATTTGGTAAACTTTCCACTTGTTTTGTGCTGCTATGGACAGTACTGCTCTCACGGTTTCCATTCTAGCAATCGGTGCGAAAGTTTCCTCATAGTCTCTCCCATACTGCTGCTTATATCCTTTGACAACAACCCTTGCCTTGTGTCTTTCTATTTTTCCTTCAGCATTACTTTTGGTCTTGTAAACCCATTTGACTCCAATGACTTCTTTTCCTTTTGGTAATTCAACTAAATCCCATGTCTTGTTTCTTTCTATGGCATTGATCTCCTCATCCATAACTTCTATCCATTTCCTATCCTTAATTGCTTCTTCGAAATGAATAGGGTCATCAACATGACAATATAATGCAAACAAAGAATTCATATCTTCATTTGCTGCCTCTTGCTCATAAATATCACTTAAATTTCTGAATTTTTTACCTCTTTCATTTGGTGTGCAAGTGCTTGAAGAAGCACTTGAATTTCCTCTTTGTGGTGTGCTTGGAAAAGCACTTTCATTTCTCCTCATGGGTGTCTCTTGCTGCCCTTGTGTTGGAGCCGCTGTTTGGGGATATATTTCAGCCATCTCCTCATCATCTTCATCATGTGACAAAGAGCTTTTAACATTCACTATTTTCTCTATCCTTCCATCCCAAGCTTCCTCCTCAATGAACTGAACATCTCTGCTCACAAAAAACTTCTTGGAGGATGGGTTATACAACCTGTAAGCTTTGGATTCCTCACTGTATCTAATGAAAATACATTTCTCCCCTTTGTTGTCCAACTTCTTCCTTAGCTGATCTGGAATGTGTGCATAAACCACACATCCAAAAACTTTCATGTGGGTGACTCCTTGCTTTCTCCCACTCCACGCTTCTTTTGGCACTCTGTTCATGACTGCTTTTGTAGGACACCTATTCAAAATATACCCTGCACAGTGTACAGCTTCAGCCCAATAATCATTTGGCAAATGCTTTGCCTTCAACATACTCCTCGCCATTTCCATGATTGTCCTATTCTTCCTTTCAGCTGCTCCATTTTGCTGCGGAGTGTACCTAGTGGTAAATTGTTTGTGAATTCCATTTTCTCTACAAAAACGTAGAAATTCTTTGGAGATATACTCACCTCCTCTATCAGTTCTTAGAACTTTGATATGCAGCCCACTATGGTTTTCTACAAGTGCTTTGAAATTTCGAAATTTTTCAAACACTTCACTTTTGTTCTTCATGAAATAAACCCAAGTTTTTCTAGTAAAATCATCAATGAATGTTAATAATATTGGTTGCCTGCAAGTGATGGAGTTTGCATCGGTCCACATACATCTGAGTGAACAATCTCTAAGGGTGCTTTTACCCTTATGCTTTTCCCTGATGGAAAACTTTCTCTGTGTTGTTTCCCCAAGATACAACCTTCACAAAGGCTATACGGTTTCTCTATCAATGGTAATACTCTTACCATTCCTTTTCTATGAAACAAGTTAAGACCTCCAAAGTTGAGATGTCCAAATCTCAAGTGCCACAACCAATTTTCATTCTTTTCTTTGCTTTGGAAAGCCTCTTGTGTAATTGCTGCAATTTCTACCCTATCTTTCAAATCAACTTTTATCTTGAGAGGGAACATCCTGTTCCTTGTCATCTTCACTTCAGCAATACATCGTTTGCTGGGTTTTCTATCCATGATGGTGCATACATCATTCTCAAAGAAAACATTGTAACCCTTTTGAACAAGTTGTCCAATACTCAAAAGGTTACACTTCATTCCAGGAACATAATAGACATCTGCCATGGTTTTCTTTTCACCTTTCTTTGTAAATATTTTTACTTCACCTTTTTCCATAACAGAAACTTTACTATCAGTCTCAAGTGTGACTTGTGACTTCACACTCTGATCTAACTTAGAAAACAATGCTATGTTTCCTGTCATATGGTTACTGCAACCAGAGTCTAGAAACCATATATCATCACTCTTTGTTTCAGCCATATTACAAGCTAACAACAAATTATCTTTGCTGATATTTTCTCTAGTGAAATTTGCACTAGATCTATTATTCATATCATGCTGCTTCTTTCTACATTCATTTACATAATGCCCATATTTTTTACAATAATAACATTAGACATTGGATTTATCATACCATTGTCCTTGAGCATGATGTTGTCCACTTTGTTGACTGCTGCCTTGGCCTTGGTTCTGATTTGGATTGCTACCTCTTCCTTGAGTATTTGCTGGACTGTTTCTTCCACCTCTGTTTTGGCTTCTGCCTCTTCCTCTCTTGTTTCCTCTGCCTTGACCTCTTCCTCTTCCAAAGGACATCTGGGTCTTGAAGGCATGCTCTAGAGATGAGTTTTCATTTCTACTCAATCTCTACTCATGTGTTAGCGGCGATGCATGTAGTTCATCAACTGTGAAGTTTGTGAGATCCTTTGTCTCTTCTATGGTGGTGACAATCACATCAAACTTTGAGGGTAGGACCCTCAATAGTTTCTCCACAATCCTCCTTTCTTCAAGAATATCTCCATGAGACCTTATCTGTGTGACTAGACCAATCACATGTGTAAAGAATGAGTCAATATTGTCTGACTCCTTCATGCATAGGTTCTCAAAATCTCTCCTCAGCAACTGTAGTTTTTCTATCTTCACTTTCTCCATGCCTTGATAGGTTGTCTTGAGAGTTTTCCCTGCTTCTTTGGATGTCTTGGCTGCTGCTATCCTTGGAAACACACTCTCATGCACTACTTGATATAAAAATATAAGGGCTTTGGAATCCTTCTTCTTATTGCTCTTCAATAGATCTTTCTCTGCATGAGTTAACCTATTAAACTCATTTTCATCTGTTGGTTCTTCAAAACGGTCTTCAAATAATTCCCATAAATCTTGAGAAGCAAACAAGGCTGTCATGGTTATTGCCCAATAGTCATAGTTTTTCCCATTAAACTGTGGGAGCTGAATATTAAAGATACCCATGCTAGTGCTTGTGCTAGCCATTCTTGCACTCTAAACTATGCTTCTAATACTTGATTGTGTATTTAAAAATCACTGAGTGTCTTCAACGGCAACACAAAAAAAACTTGTGAAATACCTTGGATTTTTGAATGAGTCTTCACACCGCTGGAGAAGTTGCTGCAACAAAAAATCCTTCCTTCAACTTCTTTGACACCTTCAAAGAGCCTGGACAAGCTCTAATACCATGTTGGAAATTTCTGGTAATTTCAAACAAAAACTGAAAAAAGAATGATACTTTGTTTTAACCCAGGAAACCAAAAAAAATTTGTTTGCTGAAGGCAGAGATTTACTCATGCACAGAGAACACTTGTATTCATTAAAAATAACTGTTGTTACAAAAAAAATTCTTCCTCTCAGGGGGATTACAACCAGAGACTGCTTCAAATGCAGTTCCAAAACTTTCACTGTCTCTTCTTTAAAATTTACTCTGTCTCTGCAACAAAACAAATATTCTGTTTCTTCTGAAAATAAAAACGCTGTTGTTTATAAAAGGCTCTGTCTCTGCTTGCACATTTCACATTGTCGTGTGTAAAAATATTTTCATTCACTGTGGTGTATTACATTTCATATTCAACACCCAAAACTATTTCTGCACTGCTGTGCATTACAAAGAGAGAAATTACTTTTTACTGTTGAGTATTTTGCATTTCAATATATAATATATAATATATATATATATATATAATTATATATATATATATACTTACAAAAAAACGCATTCGTACTGCTGTGCATATCCCCTTTTGTTTCAACAAACAAAAATACTCTCACTCACGCTGCTGCGTGCTCCATTATTGGTTCAACAACAAAACTCCTTTCATGCTGCTGCTAGCTTCACATTGCAAGTTCATTGCATATACAATAATACAACCAAAAAAAAAAACATAACAATACTTTTTACCTATGCCCATACTTCCGTAAAATAAAAATAAAAACATTAAAATTTAAAATTCTACCAACATTTACTATCCGCAGTAAATTCTATTAATTACTTCACGTGGAGAACTGGCGGTCAAAACAAAACTTCACGCAAGGTTCAGGGTGCAGGCCTGCATGCGACTTTAGTTTCAATCAACGGTGGTCAGCCTTCCTTCCAATCCAACAGATATCGCTTGGTCAAATCACACGAGCGTTACGCCCCGATGAAAAAGTGGTTTTCAAAAAGTGCTGTGGACACGCGTCAGCACAGGGTTTTATCGCATCCCCTCCGGAGGATACCACTGCTTGCTGAAAAGCGGTGCGATGGAGTCTGGTGGTTTTCAGCTACACGGTAGTTGAAATTAGATTTCAACAAAAAATTCTCAAGATTTCAACAAAATAGTGTCAGGAAAAATAGTTACGCTATTTTGTTGAACAAGAAATCGAGATTCGAAATCGAGATTCGAAATCGAAAATAATGCTGCACTTTGATCTTCCAAAATGCAACGTGGGTATCCAACATGCAAGCACGTGATATAAGGACAAATTGTGAATCGTAATCGAGATATATACTATTGGAAATATCGTTGCTTCGATTTCGGCATCAGGCAAGGGAAATCCATCAACGGTATTTGTGTGTTTTCCTGTTGTATTATATATATGTGGGAGTATGTTTTAAGAGTTTATCTTTTTAAGCAAGGAAACAGTGTAATCACTCAAAATCCAATAATGTTTCGTAGGAATGAAATTCTATTTCTTACATGTTATTAATTGAATTACTTTAGATAACTTAATTTTTCTTTCATAAATAAAATTTAAAAGTATAATCTCTATAAATGAACTATTTTGAATTATATATACAGTGTTGCGGGGAGCGCTCCCCCCGTGATCCCGCTCTCAATCTAAGCTTCAGGTGGGAGCGACTTGGGAGCAGGTCGGGAGCGCGCTCTTGAAACCACTCCCGAAAAGGGAGTGATTTTTGGAGCGCACTCCCTAGAAAAACGTTCCCTGCCTTTTTTGGAGCGTTTTGTTTTTTTTTGCAAATTTGTTTTTGCAATGATGTTCGAAATGCAATTTTTTTTAAAGAAACAAATAAGTTTTGAGTGGCACAGCTTAGTGATCAAGTCAATGGCCCTAGTATTGATATGCGATTCATGGTAATGTTAAATTCTTAAAGTAAAAGTGGCATTCTCCTTAATCTTCATTTTCATCATTTTACTTAAATTTTTAACATTACCATGAAATGACTCAGGATGTTTGAGAGTGGTTCCGACCTCATTGGATTTCCCTAGAGAAAGTAGAATTTTAGATTTCATTCAAAATCCAGCAGACTTATCAGTTTTTCAGGATTTCAGGATTGTAATGTTTCTATTGAATTTTGTCATGTATTAGGGTATGGAACTCATATTTAATCAAGAGAACCAATCCCTCTATGTACCTTGATGTTAGTGACATTGGTTGTTGAACTCCTCTATCATGACCCTCCTAAAAATGTACGCATCACTCAAACAAAATCTTGACTTGACCTGCTATGCTTTTTCTATCGTATGTTAATGCTTAGAAGGTGATATTAATGACAAATATCCCTATACAGATACATAGTTAATGACAAAGATACCTCTAGATATTAATGCTTAGAGGGTGATATTAATGACAAAGATCTTGATTTTCCAACAAGACTAAAAAATTAGACATTTCTCGTGGTAGCTAGAGGCCCAAGCATAAGCAATAGATAATAGATTTGCTTGTCTTTTCTAGTTTCTAGTAGTTTTTATAAATATTTACTCTTTCATATTTATTATGATATTTTTTTAAACAATATATGACAATTTAAGTTTGAAGTTGGCAATTATAACTCATTAGTAATGAATTATAAATATGATGCTTCATGAAAGTTGAAAGTTGTTTCATTTCATTTCATTTTATAACATTTCATTTCATGTTAGATATTATTTGTTGTAATGGTTACACTTAGCTTACAAGTACAACTTTGGTGATCAATGATGATAAATGTTATATATTGAATTTTGAAGCTTGAAACTTTAAGATTGATGAATCATGAGACTCAATATGTTGTATGCTACTATGTTACTAACTTGTGGACGTGGTTGATGAAGATTATAACTTCTAGATGATTGTTGTTATATGGTTCAATTTATGTTT
>APFE031548555.1:107389-197334 GCA_000404065.3 Pinus taeda
ACATCTTACATAGGGCTTTTGTGTTCTCTTCAAACAAAACACAACAAGAACATTCCCTTCTACTTCTATTTCTATGATCCTTCTCTACCTAGTATTTCTAGGCATTCCATCATAATGAAAAGAAAAAAATACTAATAAACACACAATAAAAAAATATTAAGCGTGAGTAACCAAGACAACATGAGCATCAAATAAGATGTGACTCATAATCCTATAGATTGTACATCAGATCTTGACATAACCCACCCTATGGAACTCACCATTTTCAAAATCAAAGTCACAAATCCTACCCAACATCACATTGCACCAATGTTTTGATAGTTGGTCATCCAAATGATTGTTTTCCCTGAAAATGTGTGAAATAGATAATCTATCAAATGACTTTATCAGTAACTTAGACATGTCCATCCAATTCTCTAGTGTTGAAATCTCTAACTTATATATATTTTCCCCCCCCTCGACTAGCACTTGGAGTTACCATAGACAAAAATCTTTGACATGTCTAGCCACCAGGAACAGAAGAGGACATCCCACAAAGCAAGGGTCGCCATTCTCATGTTGGACCCTTTTCCACTGAAACAAATGAATAAATAGTAATCTCTAGGCATCGTAATTATTACCATCCTACTTCCACATAGCTTGAAAGATGAGGCCCCATCGAAGAAACCAACAAGAAAGTTGGCCCAAATATCCTTTTGACAGAATCTTCTCTTTGATATTTTATCCTTAATAGGGCCTCTCTCTTTAAAGAAAGCCACAATATTAATACAAGTGCCCCTCATATCTCACACAGAGTGATATAAGATTTGTTGTGCTTATCACTTTCCAAAAACCTCAAATAACATAGAACGACAGGGCTTTGAAAACCATATATTCCTGAAGCCATTGTGAAAGCTAGGCCTCAATAGAGGACATGTCCCATGATGCCTTGAGATTAAGCAAATTAATCATCAACATACTTATCCCTCATTAAACCGTCACTAACTTAGTGTAACAATAACTCAAAAAATTTCCTCAAATCATCTCATTTACTCATCAATACATCAATCCGTTAAAACCAAAACTCTTTATGAATATACAACAAGATATACCATTCAATATGTAACATCATTGTATTTGCATGCTAACAAATTAGCAGCAATGACTAGGCACATCACATCATCATAAGTTCATCACATTAGCAACCATACAAGTCTCTGCCATACCATGCTCATGAACCAACAAGAAATCCTCTCTCAATTGTCATACATGCATAAATAACTCACAACTTCATCATTTACTGAATGCATATTGATCTCAAACTCAATCAACTCATTAAGGTAGCCCCTGCAAAACAACCATGTTAATAACAATGTTCTGCATACAACACTTGTCACAAATATCTGTCACATAGGTCTGTGCTAATATATGCATACATCATTACTGTGGCACATATATGATTCATTCAAATATGAAAAAGACACATTAGCAAGCTTCAAAATAGGTAAAAATGAAATTCATAAGCAAGACAACAACAACATATCATGAGCAATGCATGTCTTATCTTTTATCTCCAATTCTTCATACAGCTTATGAAAACTTAGGATTTGTCTCTATAACGATTACCATTAGTTTATCACCTCTAACTTATGAGATTTGAAAGAATTATAACTCTGACTAGTTCACTACATAAAACAATATATATTTGATCTGTTCACTGCATAAAAAAATTCGAAAACAATCTAAATTGTTCACTAGTAGCATACAACCTCTAAAAAAAATACAAAAATACATTAAACCTCTACATTTATTAGACCAAGACAATTTCTCTATCTCCGCAAACACTTATCACAAATACAAATGCCTCTCCTATCACTAAGCTCTGTACACTAGACAAGAAGAAGCCACATAGATCACAACCTTGAGCACAAGCAACATACAAGTGTCTCTTACTAAATATTTTCCACACTTACAACCACATAGTTATCCTTGCATACATACGTAATCATACTAACTTAAACTCTTTTATGTAATTCAAACAAGTGAGATGTTGTTTCATATAATCAAATCCCTCTTAAATAACTCAATCAAAATATTAATTATTATTCATAAGTGATCTAAAAGACCACTTTGTCTCTGCAAAACCCTTCTAATAGCCACTACAAAATGATCTCATAAGTATACAATATACACTACTCAGTCTTTGTATAATGTACTACAATGAACACTAATTTCTGCATTCAATGAATAAGTTACATATAGGGCATATCTAACCAAGTAATTTGAAATAATTTAGAGACAAATGCACATTGTTAGAACCATATATCATTCATTCCTTTCTGAATCAAATGCTAGACAATAACACATTATAGATCTGTCTTTTTTCCATCTATCACACCTAAATCAAACAAATGAGAGTGAGATGGATTTATTTACACTCATATCTCTTAGTGCTAGACCTCCTCCTTGTGCTCTAGTGCACACGTGTATGAGACAAGTCAAAGAAAACTCAAACAACGCAAACACAAACTACTCAACTTTCTTCTCCTTTTATAGCCTCTATCCTTTTCCAATACTAAGATAAAATCCCATGGATTTGTTGTTAGGAAACTTTGACAATATCATATGGACCCTTCGGAAGATTACCTTGGGCGAAAACTATGGTTTAGCCCTAATTTTTTTCTTTTTTGTGCTCATAAGCAATAACGAACTTCTTCCATTTGAGAAGTGCATTATAACTTATGATTTTTCCACCCTAGGTATTAATTTTCCTTCAACAAAGATAACCTACATTACTCAGTTTGCATGCCCTAAAATCAGTCAAAACTTAGTCAATTTTCACTCAAACTTTCTCCAATCTTCAAGGATTCCTTCTTCGAAAGCTATAAGTTCTACCAATATTTGATAAGGCTTGAATAACATTTTACAACCATCAATAAACCTTCTCTAATCATCCACCTATGCCTCCTTAGTTTTCTTCTCCTTCAAGTAGCTTAAATCCTTGTCAATCATTTTACAATTGGTCTAGACCTTGTGCAAGCTTTTGCAACTCATATGAAATCATCATGACACATGCATTTCCTGTACAATCATTGAGAAACATTATTTATCCAAGAACTGGTTAGTCACTTGCCCATGATCTAGTTAGGAACATCACGTTTTCATGCATACCAACAATGTCATAATGTGACAAATCTTGAAAATTCCACCATAACAAGTTGACGTCCATGTTGACGTCAACTAAAACACATAAGTCATCATTACAAAAAGAAATAGTTCTCAGTTTTCAATAAGCTCCTCCAAGAAAGAGAGGCTACCTTCCTATCTGGATCCCCTCCAATGATCCAGGTCTCCAAAGTACAATTCTTTATATATTTGTCCACAATAGTTTGATGCCAAATACCATCACCGTAGATGGCCCTCCACAATTTTTTTAAAATCAACACAAATATGAAACTTTCCTAATATTTTAGCCTCGATATACCACTATTAACCTGCCTATAGGTGCACAAGGTGGATCAACCTAGATATGTCTATCCCTACGCATAGAAAATTGGCTATAATGGAATTTATTCTATTGGAAGACTCCTTCGGAATTATGAATATGTGCATATGATATATCAAAATGATTTGAAGAACCGATCATCTTAAGAAAAGTCTATCCCCCAATGTTATCCATTTGTGAGACTAAGATTTCAAATTCTTATCGAATTTCACAATCAACCAATTCTAATATCTATTCTCATATTTTTTTGATTTAACAAAAAACCCAAGGTATCCGAAACCACCCTCTATGGGAATCGACTAAAATTTGAAGGAGGCAATTATCTCCTACATCGGCACCTCCTCATGATCTGGCGAAATCAAGGCCAACTTATGCCTACTCATGATTAATCCTAAGGCACCGCCAAAATAGGATATAATCTCACAAAAAACCCTCCATTCCAATATGGATGTTTTCCCCATCATCATAACATCATCGATGAACATTAGATACCAGAGAGTGATATTTATTGATAACCTACATCTGAAAATATTCTCCTTGTGCCTCTCCTCCCAAATCATTTTGCTATATATATATATATATAGACACACTCTCATGTTAAAATATTAAATATGTAATCCATTCCACTTCACAATTCTCTAGCTTCTTAACTTTTTGACTTTTAAAATATAAATCAGACAATAAAGAGGTAACACAGTTCTTATACCACTTCGAGAGAAATTAACTTTGACCTCTACATTCTAATAACTGAACCAGAACAAAAATCCTATAAACATTTTTGAAACCATAATATCTCATTAACATTTCTAAATTCATTCACTTTTATACAAATATTTGGAAGTGTTCATAACTTTTTGAATTTTAAAATATAAATCAGACAATAAAGAGGTAACACAGTTCTTATACCACTTCGAGAGAAATTAACTTTGACCTCTACATTCTAATAACTGAACCAGAACAAAAATCCTATAAACATTTTTGAAACCATAATATCTCCTTAACATTTCTAAATTCATTCACTTTTACACAAATATTTGGAAGTGTTCATATAACATGTGATATGTCATTATTAATCCTTGCCAAATCAAAACCTTAGCAATTAATTTTAATGTTAATCAGTGTTACTATTAGTATTAGTTTAGCATTGACCAATACTTATAATGTTTAATTTTGAAATATAAATATTTATTTTTCAATATTATTAAAAAATTACTTTTCAAACATTTCATTAGATTATAACATAAAAATAGTTGCAATATTTATGCATTATTTTTATATATTTATATAGCGTTAGGGTCATATAATTTAGGATTTAAGTGTATCTTTCCTATTATTCATTTCGATAATTTGATGGTCAATTTAACCTATGTATCACTAAGGTGGCATAGCCTAAATGTTTACTTGTCAAATGAGACATTTAGTTCTTGAAGTCCTGTGGTCAAGGCAAGTCTAAAAATTTGGGAGGTTTTTTTGCAGATAAGGTCTGGTTCAGGTCATGTTTCAGATGCCCTGATTGGAAAGTGAATAGAAGTAACTTTCCAACTGTATATATGGTTCTTCAAATCAACTTCCAGATCAAAAGATAGAGCAAGTTGATGTTTTGCTTCTCAAAACTAGAAAACAAAGGAAAAACATGAAAAAAATCTATGTTTTGGGTATTTTTCTTTTGCCACGTGCCAGATTGGTGTGACATCAAATAATTTATGATGTTTTCATATCGAAAGGATATGTAAGAGGCACATCAAACAAGACATATGATATGAGTGATCAGAGGTCTAGGGCAATTGACGATCATAGATCGCATGTCAAAGTTACATGGCATATGGCACATTGGAGGTCCATAGTGATCGGTGATCACATATTGGCAAACCATGGCATATTAGTAATCAACAATCAACAAATCAGAGGAGTAACCACTTTCGAATGCTGTGATATGGAATGTTGCAATATGCAACGTTGAGATATACAAAGGGGTCGATAGTGTTAAAATGTCTGGAAAAACCATAGAAAGTGTTATACTGCCGAGGAATGCCTAAATAGATTAACAAAGGAATTCGTCACAAAACCAAAGTAGGATGGGCCCTTTTCTCTCTCCTCCAGTGGGACGCACGGCACAATATGATTGGTTCTAATAAAGCCACGTGGCATCTAATGTCAGCATGATGTGGCGGTATGAGAGACACGTGGTAGGCATTTTTGGCGCTTTGAGGGGTCATAAGAGGGAAAATCAGGGTGACACATGTCACCACTCACGAGGTTCCACGTGGCAATGGTAAAATCATAATCAACAATCGATTATCGGATATCCAAAGCATATCGGTGCTTTGTAACACTTTCCATTTGAAAAGCTCTTATTGAAAAGCTTTGATTTAAAAGTTCTGATAACAGGCCTAACACATGGTCGTTAAGAGTTAAAGAACTAAGGAACTAAAGAATTTAACAAAGGGAAACAACCCCCAGTAGCGAATAAAAAATGCCTAGAACCTCAAGGTTAAGACGATGGTCACAATGTTCAATCTTATGGCAAAGAAATATAGGAAGGGTCTAAAAAAAAGAAGTCAAGACAAAAGCGGAAATTCATGTTAAATCACGTTATAAAGGGGTTTTGATAGCATTAAGCTGAAATTCATTAGCCTGGTTATATAACATAATAAAGGACAAAGGATAAAGCACAAGGGGAAATGAGTATTGGTGAAACAATAAGGTCAAATCAAGGCGGAAAATTCGCCAATAAGACCATGAAGAAGTGTCAACAAATGTATGAGTTAGAAGCTATTGAATTGCAGGAAATGAGGGATGGTAGTTGGGAATGGATAGTCAACAAACTAGTGTGAAAACCACTGCAGCCACTCCATATTTAAAGGTAGAGGATCAACATTAATAAAACAATTTCCACTTTTAAAGGCTAAATATTTTGCAAAAGTTCCAAATTTCCTATAGTTTTCTAGTGTTTGTTTTTATCTTTAGTTTATTGTTCATATTTTTTTCCAGAAATTGTTTGATAATTATTTTGCAATCAATTCATTTTTTGGGAATCCTAAGTTATTTAAATAGAGAGTCTATAAATATTTTGTAATAAGACTTTAGGGTTGGAATGTGTTGGAATATGTTTGTTTATGCATGAATAAAAGAGTTGTATATTGATGTAAGGCGTGGATTGTACTCAAAGTGATCAATTTGCAGAAATACAGAGAAATTTTGTTCCAGGATTCTTGTGTCAAGCAATTGGTGAAGTGTTCTCTCATGCAAACTTTTTTCTTTTTCTCAGTTTCCATATGTTTTTCCCTCCTTATTGTTGCAAGAAGATTAAGGGCCGAATTTTCTTAACTGTACTATGCTCTGGCTTGTTAACAATAGCAATGTTTCTTTCTGATATTAAATATAGAATTCATCTCAGTATGCTCTATATTTAACTGAACTTAAATCATATTCATCCTATTCACACCACAAGCACTCTATAATATCGAGGAGTTTTCCTAACCTACCTTGTTACAGTTTCTCTGTTATTTTTATAATTGATTACTCAAAATTTTATGACTCCATGCCCAGTGGACTTTTCCAGCATCTTTCAACCAAACTTTTGAGAAACCCATCTCGAACTTAAATAACTAGCCTAAGATCTAAAAAATAGAAATCTAAATCAAGCAGAGAGATCCTGCTCTGAAGCTGTAAGGGTTAGATCACAACTTTAAAAGTGGTTTTGTGGTTACCTATGGGTTTCTCTCCTTAGCCTAGTGAAATTACGGAGTGATAACATATAGTAATGTTTTATTTTTAAGTTTTGAAGGAAGTAAATAACATATATACCATTAGTTACTTTCCACCATAATTTAGGTTATTCTTTGAATAAAAAATGGATAGGAAAAAGATGTAAATAAATATATTTGTCTTACAATTATTGACGTTTTCCTCAAAACTTACGTAGGAGTAAAATGTAGACTTATTAGGGTTTATTACCCACCAAAATATATGCAAAGTCTACAAGCCTAATCAAACAACTGATTCATCTACTTCACATCTCAATTTATTAGTTCGTCCAAAAATAAGACTGTAGGATTTCTTTTGCTTACTAACCACTATTAATTTAGTTAACATTGATCAATGTAAGTTATAACTTTTATATAATTTTTCCCGTAATATAATTTTTAATTTGAATGACAACCACATTTATTTAAAAGTCCAAAGAATTTAAATGACAACCACATTTGTTTAAAAATTGATGATCATGATTCGTAAACATAATTGTAATTTTCGTTTATTGATATAATTTTAATTTTTTTATTCAAATTTGTTAACACTTTTTTAATAAATTATAATGTTTAATAGTTTAAATTATATTTTTATTTATAAAATATAGCTGGATAAAATCAAAATATTTAATTGTTTAACAAAACGTTGGTCAGTAACTTCGGTGGACCAAAAGATGATAACCATAGAATAAGAAATTAGTTAAATAGTAAAAATCACGACTGTAATCATAAATGTAAAACTTAGCTAATGGGTTATTGAAAAGTGAACCGTTACCTATAAATCTTTGTGAAAAATAATTGTGATATCTTTAGAAATATGTCTTCAATAACAAGGGAAACTACGTAGTAGTAGTCCCTGCTGATTTCAGTGCAACCATTCAATGCTCTAAGCAACTCCAACCCCAACTATTTTTGTCTAGCTTAGTTTTAGCATAATTCAATTCTCACTATGAAATTGTCGAAGACACGGTACACCAAAAATGCAATGCTTAGATACCTCACAATTGTCATGGGTAAAACATAAGTCTGAGTTGTGGGAATCTAGTAGTCTGAGATTCTAACTCTAACAACCAAGAATGTGTCTTGTGGTCAATAACCACAACATCTAATGTAGAACTGAAGATTTCTATACAAGCATGAGAACCATTAACCAAGCTTTACTTAACACTCATAGAAATAAGGATTCATCAACAAAACGATTGTTAACCATCTCCAACCCATCTGGATGTAAGATGTTCTTCACTTTCCCCTGCATTCTAGTAACATGCAATAGGTGATCCAAGACATCCATTGTCAAACATACAAATATGGGGTAAAGAGGCACCTCTGAAAAATTGATTGATTCATCAAAATTTGAGGGGATAATAAGTTATTATTAAAGAGAAATGTTGATGCATTAGAAAGTAATGTGTTCACCATGGTCACACAACTCGTTCCAAAGGCCAAGCAAACCAACATGTCTGTGATGAAGCTCCAATATGCATAAACTATGGTGTTAGCCACTATCTTGAACCAATTGTAATGCTTCTCAAGTCTAGATTACATTTCTCGAATAATTGGACACTGTACAAATCATGTATGCTCTTGTGGAACTAATTTCTATGAAATTGAGTGTATTTGCAGAGCCACTGCTTTAGCCATGATCTTGTATTAGCCACCTAGACATAATCCTACTTCCATGGGGCTTTTCAAGAAGATCCACGATTATGTGATGCTAGAGGTATGATTCATATAATTGATCAACATGTAGTAGCTTCGAAGGCCAGATTTGGCAAACATACTAACAACCTAGCCGAGCAAATTGCCTCAAGACTGTTGTTGATTATGGAAGATAAAAAAATGTGCCCAAAAATAATAGATCTTTGATGATTCACAAATTGTGGTGAATTGGATGAATGGAACAAATTCATTAGATAATTATAAATTTCGGCCTATATTTGAGGAGATTCAACTTGCTCGGGAAAAGTATTGAACACATTATCTTTCAACATGTGTACAGAGAGAGGAACATGGAAATTGGTGGACTTTCAATAGAGCTCGATTACACTTGGAAGAAGGAGCTTCGATCATTCAGAACAAAGTGGAAGGGCATGTCATGGAATATCTTCATACACCTTTCATATAATGATGGGACTATTTAGATGTGAATATCTATAAGAATATTTCTTTGTGGAACTATTATGAACATATCTAGAAGCTAATTTTTTACGAGACAAAATTGGTTTCAAAACAGTGATATATGTTAGAATGACTATGATAGAGCTGCCATATTCACATTTTTGAAAACTGTTTATGAAGCAAGAGACCTTCTCAGCCATACTTTATATCTTAAATGAAGAAACACATATAATGAATGTAATTTCTTTTTCATCTATATATATATATATATATATATATATATATATATATATATATATATTATATAGATATATATATATTTATATATATATATATATATATATATATATATATATATATATATATATATATAGATAGATAGATAGATAGATATATATATATATAGATAGATAGAGATATATTGAGGAAAATATGATAGCCTGACAACATAATCAAAACCAATCTGGTTATATCTACCTATGAGATGTAAATCTAAGGGTTCAATAGACAAAATATCTTTATACATCATTATAGGCAGTTAGTTAGATCCATTATCCAACTCCTATCTGTTGGGATCATCTCAAACAAGACTCCCAGTCTAAACTAACATCTAACTTTAACTTGCTGAAGTTCTTCTCTAGCATAGTACCTTAAGGCTAAGATATACTTTACGAACATAAGAGACTAAAAATCATTAGAATCGAGAGTAATTTATTAAATAATTATATGAAGTGCTCTGAAACTAGAAGGTTGAAACACATGCTACATTAAGTTTTCTACAATATTGACCCCATTTAACATCATCGCAATACATCCACTTTGTCATGGATGAGAAAAGTACAAAATGGTTATGTGGCATGCTCCCTTGTCAACTACAGGGCTTAGCTAGAGTATGCTACAAATATGTATTTTGAAATAAAAGAATGATGTTAAAAAGTCATTTGGATACACAAAAATAAGAAAGAAATGTCTCTAAAGGAAAGCACAATAAAAGAAACATTTCTTGTGATCCACAGATGATTACCCACAAACGATAGGAAAAATAAAAAGTAACCTTGAAACTTTATTATATTGGTAAATATGAGGATGTATGGTGTTAGCCTTCCGTAATTTCAAGGCTAAAAAAAACTTGACGGAGGAAACATCAAAACCACTTTTGAGTTTAGGATCTAGCCCTCCTAAACTCAGAGAGGGATCTCTCTATGAGATTTAGCTTTGTTTACTAGGATTTCCAGGCTAGTTATTGGGCTCAGAGTTTGATTTTGAAAATGGTTTGGTTTGAAGATCAAGAGGAATCCATTGGGCAATGGAGTCAAATAAAGCTGGATTTAAAGTTCAAAGGAGTAATCATAGGTCAAGCTAGCTGCGTTTACTCGATCTTTAAATTGAATTATGAAATGGAGAAAAGGTGTTCTTAAGCATGGATTAAGAAGGATTTAAGAAATTATCAATCAGAGTTCAAAATAAACATACAGATTGTAAGCACAGTCCAAATAAAATGTTCAAAAACATATTATTTTTCACATCTCCTGTTTACAATTAGATTTCAGATGATAAACATAGAGAGAATAACAATGGAAACACAACTACACTAAGAAAAACATCACGAGTATATCGCAACACAAGTGTCTTGTGAAGACTCTTTGTATTAATGATTAGCCCATTTGAGTTCAATGAGCATCTTTACATTGGAAAATATATTTCTTCATACAAACCCCAACCCTTTCTTACTTCAAATGATGAAGTATTTATACAAATTCTAAACTAAAATATCTTGATAAAAATATCAAGATCTTTTTACAAATATCCTCAACTCTTTTACACAAATAGAAATTAAATGTAGGACATTAAAAACTAATGTATATACTTGGCACTATCATTATGGATTTCTGTTTACAAAGAAGAGAAATTCAAATTTGATTCAACTCTTAGTTGATGAGGTGGCTAGCTGTCTTTGAGCAATTTCCTCCTGAAATTATGCAAAATAGGGTCTAGTAATCCCTTTGTATCTCTCAATATGAGATATATCTATAAAATGTGATAGAGGCTATTGTAGATAAATATATTTTTGAGATAAACGTCTCTCAGATTCCTAAAATTCAACTCTAGCTGTTTCCAATATTCTCTTTAAAAAGGTGACTAAAACAGGACCTTGCACAGTCCAAAAAATAGGCTGTAAAGATGTACATGGATCTCTCATTCTGTTATAGATTTGTAAAATATGAAGTAGGTTATTGTAAAATGGAATCTTCGAAACACAAACTTCCTCCCGTTTTGCAAGAATCATCTCTGATTGGCCACAATATGTTCTGTAAAAGTATGGCTAAAGAAGAAAATTTGGAAAAATATGTCTGCAAAGATTCATCTGTATATCCAAAACCCTAATAGGTTTTAGAAAAATGAGAAAGGTTTTTGTACATGAGGATGTTGGAAAAAAATACCTCTTTTAGTTTCTGAAAATTCATCGTCATTGGTTTGGAAATCATGTTTTAATTCAATGTGGTGTATAGGAAAAAGCATAGTTTCAACTGATCATGAGACAGATAAATGACGTGGATGAGGGAGATGACATTGCAGTGTCTATTGGAGTGGGAGTAATGGGCATAAGATACATGGTGGGATAGTATTGGTGGAGGTGATGAAGTGGGGACATGGTAAGCAAATGAGGGGAAGTGGTTTTGGGAGGCGGAGAAAATGCTTTTAGGAGGGGGGAAAGGTGGTTAACGGTTTCACCTGACAGGGGTGCGAAATGATGTAATGCTGACACGTAGTGGTAGGTGCCATTTTGAATACTGCCCATTTCAGACTCACCCACAATGGTAATGTTCGGATGGTGATGGGGGGCTGAAATACATTATAGGTCGTTGATCAAGATTAGTGGGGAATCCCGAAACTCTAACAACAATGACGATTAACCATATACGACAAAATAATTTCGTCCATATGTGCTTTCATTTGTTTGCCTTCGAACTTAGGATAAAGGTCATGAATAAAATATATAAAATCACTTTATCCCATTGCACCCTTTCGCCTTTTTACCATGTCACTAATACTTTGGATAAAATGGCATATAACATTTTTTTTCTCAAGGTTTTGACCCTTTTTGAAAATAATTTACAATATAGAATGTTATTTCCAACATCTGAAATATAATAATGATCAGCTATAATCAAGAAATCCTATAAAAATTATAGGACCCTAACAGTGACTCTAGCTAGGGATGGCACTTCCTAGTGAAGTGTCAAGAACATTGTAGACTAGTAACCTGATCCATTGGGCTGATCCCAAAACCTACAACCTGATCTGCCATAAAATCTCTACCATTGAAAAACTCTCAAACTGAAACCAAAACCATTATGCACACTAAAATCTGAAATATACACTGAACTGAAATTCGTAATGCAATCTAAAACTAAAACTGGAAAGAATGTATTGAAAAACAAAAATGCTCAAAGTATTGAGCTTATTTGCCTACTTTAATCTGACAAAATTACTACCATATCAAGTGATAACAAACATCCAGTGCAACCATTCAGGAAAATGGATACTTAATTGAAGTTTTCATTCTACTTCTTTAGGTGGAAAAATAAATTCAGAAAATGGCAACTCAACTTTTCCATTGGATCCAATAGCTACATTGATAAATCTGGAAAATTATACCTTCACCAATGAATGCAATAAATTGGTGAAAGGATCATGGAAAACATGCAACATAAGATCTTCATTATGTAAATCTGATTGGTCTTTAATCATTCAAGAAAACACTACTTGTTGAAACTATCCTTGTGGATCAAGGGGATTAAGCTCTGCTGGTTCTTCTTTTGGATCACAAGTCTGTTGTAAATCAACAAATGTATGTTCAAAAATATGCATAATTACCTTTAGCTTATTATTACAACGAATTTGTTCTTTAATTTGATCTTCTGCACTTGAGACGACCACAATGTTAATGTGTTCATCCATGGTATCTGAAATATCCTGCTGATTTTCACTATTGTCCTCTTCTTGATCAGGTTCAGAATATTGAATTTCTTCCTTTACCTCTGGCTAATCAGTTTGTTGTGGTGCCACAAGAATTATTTCCTGTGGGGAATCTTCATGATCATATAACACATATTTCATTAAAATTGGAAAATTTTACTACAAGGGCATCATTAGAATTGAGTTTTTTGGTTATTTTGAAATTCTAGATTTGCTATTTAATTCCAAATTTAATTAAATGTGTGTTATATAGACAACATACATCCTCTGTTTCTTCCTAAGGGGAATACAATTCAAACAACACTTCTACCTTTTTTTAATAATGTTGAAAAGGATTTCCATCTAAAGCCTCTAGTATTTCATCGTTTGTGAACTCATCATCATCATAGTTTTTTCTAGATATTGAATAAAACTTTCAAAATGATCACAACAGTTTTGAATCAACAACAAAGATGGATAATTCCCTTTGTATTTCTCACAAAAAATTGTATGAAAATGCTTTAATGAACATACACTAGCAGAAGACATATTTTCATACCAAGATCTAACCTTTTCCTCCAAAGTTGCCATAAATATTTTCATAAGACAATCTTCATGAAATTTGATTTTAAGCTTACGGATGTGCATATGAAACCTCAATAAATGTACAACAGCATCATCTCCTTTTTTATCTTTAAATAATGGAAGATAAGTTAACCAATCAATGGTGGGCATGGGATTTGGAAAACTTGGAATTCTCGATCTGTCCATAGGAGCATACATGTGTTGTATTCTTGAACTCATTTTGAAAACAATAAAAAATGGAATGGAGTCACCATAAGTGCTTTACAATTCTGGATTCTTTGATAAGGGAGTCGCCATGCAAACTTTGAGCTCCAGATTCTTGAAAAATGGAGTCACCAGGTGAATAATTCAACCTTCTTATGTCTGATCACTGTTCACCATCAGCAATCAGATCTAGAACTTGATTCACTTTTCTGTGGAAGATAAAATGTCATTCCCCGGTATGGTCGCCACTATGTTAGCATTCTATAATTTCAAGGTTGAAGAAAAAACCACGAAGGGAACATCAAAACCACTTTCAAGTTTAGGATCTAGCCCTCCTAATCTCAGAGAGGGATCTCTCTCTGAGATTTAGCTTTGTTTACTGGGATTTTCAAGCTAGTTATTGGGCTCAGAGTTTGATTTTGAAAATGGTTTGGTTGGAAGTTAAAGAGGAATCCATTTGATAATGGAGTCAAATAAAGTTGGATGCTGCACCAAAATTTCAAAGGAGTAATCACAGGGAAAGCTAGCTACGTTTACTGGATCTTTAAATTGAATTATGGAATGGAGAAAAGGTGTGCTTCAACAGGGATTGAGAAGCATTTAATATTTTCTCAATCAAAGTTCAAAAGAAAATTGTAGATTGTAAACGAAGTCCAAATAAGGTGTTCAAAAACATATCTTATTGATCACATCTCCTATTTTACAATTAAATTTCAGATGAAAAACATAGCGAGAATAACAATGGAAACACAATTACACTAAGAAAAACATCACGAGTATATCGTAACAAAAGTATCCTGTGAAGAGTCTTTTTATTATTGATCAATCCATTTGAGCTCAATGAGCAGCTTTACATTGGACAATATATTTCTTCATACAAACCCCAACCCTTTCTTAGTTCAAATGATGAAGTATTTCTACAAATTCTAAACTAAAATATCTTGATAAAAATCTCAAGATATTTTTATAAATATCCTAAACTCATTTACACAAATAGAAACGAAATGTAGGACATTCAAAACTAATGTATCTACTTGGCACTGTCATTATGGATTTTTGTTGACAAAGAAGAGAAATTTGAATTTGATTGCAACTCTTAGTTGATGAGGAGGCTAACTGTCTTTGAGCATTTTCCTCCCGAACTTCTGTAAAATAGTGTCTAGTCATCCCTTTGTATATATCAATCCGAGATAGCTCTGTAAAAAGTGAGAGATATTATTGTAGATAAATATGTTTTTGAGATACACCTCTTTCATATTCCTTAAATTCAGCTCCAACGGTTCCCAATATTCTTTGCAAAAAGGTGACTAAAAGAGGGATTTGCACAGTCCAAAACATAGGCTGTAAAGATGTACATGTATCTCTCATTCTATAATATATGTGTAAAATATAAAGTATGTTATTGTACTTTGGCATCTTAGGAACACAAACCTCCTCCAGTTTCTCAAGAGTCATCTCTGATTGGCCACAATATGTTATGCAAAAGTATGACTAAACAAGAAAATTTGGGAAAATATGTCTGCAAAGCTTCATCTGTATATCCCAAACCATAAAGATGTTAGAAAACTGAGAGAGGTTTTTGTACATGAGGATGTTGGAAGAAAAAAATATTTCAGTTTCTGAAAATTCGTCCTCATTGGTTTGGAAACCATGTTTGAAGTCAATGTGGCGTATAGGAAAAAGCATAGTTTCAACTCATCATGAGACTGATGAATGACGTGGATGAGGGAGATGACATGGCAGTGTCCATTGGAGCGGGAGTAATGGGCAGAGGATACATGGATGGATAGGATTGGTGGAGGTGATGAAGTGGGGACATGGTAAGCAGATGAGGGGAAGTGGTTTAGGGAGGCGAAGAAACTGCTTTTCGAGGGGGGGAGGCGGTTAATAGTTTCGCCCGAGGGGTTAATACCGCCCATTTCAGACCCCCTCGATGGTAATGTTCAGATGGTGAGGGTGGGGTGAAATACACTATAGGTCGTGGATCAAGATTAGTGGGGAATCCCGAAACTCTGACAGCAATGACGATTAGTTGTATACGACAAAATAAATTCGTCCATATGCACTTTCATTTGTTTTCCTTCAAACTTAGGATAAAGGTTATGAATAAAATATATAAAATCACTTTATCCCAATGCACCCTTTCACCTTTTTACCATGTCACTAAAACTTTGGATAAAATGGCATATAAGCATATTTTTTTATTTTCTCAAGGTATTGACCATTTTTTAAAACAATTTACAACATCAAATATTATTTCCAACATCTGAAATATAATAATGATCAGTTATAATCAAGCAATCCTATAAAGATTATAGGACCCTAACATATGGTATATTTTTCCTGATTTTCATGTATGCATAAAACATACTAGAAATAGATAAACATAGCAAGTGAAGGGATTTTACTATGAATAGTCTTTGGTGAGAAATCACTTATGGAAAGAAATTTCATTCTTGCATATATAGTATTAGGTAAAATAAAAAATACTATGATGGTACTTGTTGACTATCCAATAATATACACTACGTAAATATCCTGCAGTCATTAAAGGTCAAAGTGCAAACTAGCACAGGTGACGAAACTTCTTTCATTATACCACTCATCTTTCAATTGTTAGTTCCATTCTAAAATATAAATAACATATCATTGTAAAGAGCATTGGAACTTGGGAATCAAGCGTTTATAAGTATAATGATATTATGAAATATGATTTTCTAAAAGGAGGACTCGACATCTCCAACTAGAATAAGTGAGTTTGACATGAAAATTCCAGTAGCTCAATAATCAAAAGTGTTGCAGGAATCTTGAAACTTCTTTCTCTATACCAATCATCTTTCAATTGTTAGTTCCATTCTAAAAGATAAATAACATATAATTGTAAAGATAATTTTCACTTGGGAATCAAGTTTTTTAGAAGTATAATGCTACCATGAAATATGATTTAGCAAAAGGAGGATTGGACATCTCCAACTAGAAGCATAATATAAGTGAATTTGACATGAAAATGCCAGTACTCAATAATCAAAAGTGATGGATGAAACTAGAAAAATAAAACTAGTACTTCCAAAAAGAAAATCATATTAAATAGAACTTCAGATAAAAATTGAGTTTACCTAAAAGTAAAGCGTTCAATTGCACCCTCCATAAATGATCTGGAAATACAATAATAAGTTCGATGTATCTCACATGTGGCAGAGAAGTAATAATATGATGCTTTATTATATCAAAAAAATTTCCTACAGTTAAATAACCCAGTAGCATGAGGTTCACATATATGCGACACAATTCTTGTATAAAAGATAAACCTAAGTTTCATACCCTGTTATAAGGTGGCATTTACAAATTGGTAATCGTTAGAACAATCATTGTGGAATGAAGATTCTGAGTCCTAAAAACAGAAGTCAATTCTAACCAAAAGCATAAAATCAAGATAGAAGAGAAGTGTAATTATTATTAATTTTTAGTTGTTTCCCTTCATCTGTAAAGCAAAGGTTTAGTAAAGCCAAAGATAAACCAAAGTGCATCAATTGTGGCCTATAATCACAAGAATTCTCTTAAGAAACTGACAATACCAAAGACCAATCTACTTTAAAAAGTACATAGTGTAAGTAATATGATAGAGAAATTTACTCCCAATATAACTGGAGTGCCATTGGATCACCCCAAGAATAGACTTGAAAATAAGTTTGTCACAAAACTGGATATTGTAGATTAATATAGATTATATACTAGCCTAGAATAACATTCACCACATGAAGATGGCTAAAAATAGCCAATGGACAATAGACTAAACCCTGTATCTCACCACCAGTGTAGTAGAAATTCTTTTTTGCAACTAGACTCTCAGAAAACCTCAGCTAAAGACATTTGTAAATAGGAAACCCAACAATGCTAGACAAAACGTGTCCAAATTGATGTAGCAATGAAATTTACTTATATTTTATGGAACAAAGGAAATTACGAATGCATGTCAGAACTTCTTTTTCTCTATTATTGTTCCCTATTAGATATAATATATGAAAAACGTGTTAACCTTTCTACTTGAATAAAATATAAACCTGTGGGCTTACTTGATTATCTAAAGGGTTAACACATTTACATAGATCTATGGAATATAGTGTGCAATCCCATGAGAGACACTTGCTCTAGATTAAAAATTTCCAGGACACAACTCATCTTCAACCATCATGATCATGGCTTACATGTGTGGGAATGAGAAAAAGGAAAAATAAATAGTGTGCAGTCTCATGAGGGACACTTAATCTAGTTTGAAACTTTATGGGAGACCACTATATTCAACCATCATGATCATGGCTTACATGTGTGGGAATGAGAAAAAGGAAAAATAAACAAAAATCCTCCTTGATGGAGATGTTCACAAATTATAATAATATGGTAGAATCGACCATGAGAGAACCAAAATAACCATCTAGCATGTCACACCAAAAAGGCATGCAGAAGGCCATAAGAGAATCATGAATAGCTAATAACTAGCTACCAGGTTCCACTATAACGTGTTGCATAGGACCCAACATAAGCTTCATAAGCTTAGCCCTATCTTAATAAAGCATAGCACAAATTTTGGTTGGGTTTCCTCAAGAGGTTCGAAGAGGACAATCCCAACCTATAGAGAGAGTTTTATACTTTACTGTAGCCTCAAGCCTTTTTTACAACCCAGCACCATGAAAAGGCCGAGGTGATAGGTATATTGGTATGGATTTACTCCAGAAAAAGGAGCATCAATTGAAAAATGCTCCCCGACAATATAGATGACAAGCACAAAGACTACATCAATTGTAAAATTCTCCACAACAATATAAATCACAAGTCTAGAGACTATTATCAATTTAAATAAGGGGACTTGGTGTGGCTTTAATTGAGAAAAACAAGGGCAAAAAATGAAGGAATAAAACTAAACCCAATACAATATGGGAAATTCAAAATATTGAAGAGAATCATTGTACTTTATAACAAACATAAAATCTAAAGTTGTTGAAACCTTCATTGTTAGATGAAAAGGAATTGTCACACTATTGTAGGTTGCATTCAGTGTGTCTTAAGTGGAAAATTTTTAGGTTAGAGAGAAAACAAAGATGGAAGAATACTCTATCGTGTATATAAAAATGAGGGAAACACATCAAACTACAAAGAGTATAAACAAATGCATCAATCCAGAGAAGACACCGAGTTGTTCAGATTTAGCTAAAAGGAAAAATACTCAACAATGTGAGGTGGGTAGACGAATTTCCTCACTAGTTCATAAATAAAATCTATTTTGGGGACAAAAAGTCCCCCATCAGAGTGGATCTAACCCATAAGAATCTTTGAAAAAAGAAAAATTGATGTTTCACTTAGCATAAATGGCTGATTTACAAATGGGAAAAAAATGATTCATAGAAATGATTCAAGATTACAGTTAGAGAAAAAAAATGAAAACCTTAGGAGTTTTCTTTCATTAGGCCAAAGGAAACTAGATTGAGGGAGAAGCAAAATTTGTAATAGCAAGACGATATTGAAACCTATAATAGAGAAAAAGGATGCAAAATATTTAATGCTTGAACATATTAATCACTGTGGTTTTTTAACGATAGGGAATGTTCTCTAAAATCTCTTGGGAAGGATTCAACCTGTATGTACATAGATAAGTATTCAATTTATCGACTGTGATTCATCATTCTACCAATGTGTAAATCATTATAATCAGATGTTGAATGGTAATATATTCAATACAAATTGAAGTCTAAAAGTTGACCTAATAACAAATTTTTAGCTACATTCATGTTTCAAGCAAGGAAATTTCATATATCTCCAGGGAAATTGCCTAAATACTGATTATGGGCAATAGAAACCCTGTGGAAATGGAAATCTAATCCAACTCCCTTGGAAAGGGTCGTTCTGTTTTTCTTAATTTTTATATGTGCCAATTATGACACCCTTGGAATTTGCAGCTAAATAGTGTCGGATATACCATTTTTCTCAGTTTTGATAAATGTGAGATTTGTAGCAGCCCATAAACCCGCTTGAAAATACCACTCAGTTCATTATTCTACAAGTTAAGCCCGACTTCTGCAGAGACTCTATGTAACAACAATGAGAGCTGAGGAAATTCTTGAAGATGGTATCAAAGAGGGTTGTAGACATGCACCATGGATGAAGAAATGGACAAGTTTCACATTTTTTTATTTTATTTTGTCGTATTTCAATGATGAACGTGGTTGCAGGATGTGTTCACAACCGTCATAATTTAGAAATATATTCTACAACGAACCAAACATAAGATGAAAACTACCCACTAATAATATGAAAACCATCTATTCAAGACCTTAATCCCCAATTCCATAAAGAAATGCATATTTCAATACAAAGTATACTTACCACCTCTGCAAGCCTACATAATGTTGGACTCTAAGCATCGTATATTGTAGCACACTTCCTTCCATACCCACAATGGTTTCAACACTGTAATCATAATACATAATAAAAGAATGAAAATATGATTGGAAACCCATTAGAAATGGAAAAGAAAGAAATGGATTATATAAAGCATGATAACACATCGAATCAAAAATATTAAAATAGATGATATCAATGGACCATGTAGGCCCCCCCGTGATTGCATGAGAGCCACACACCTCACAACATCTCCATAACATATCAAGAACACTCTAAACCATGCCACAAAATGCTTCCACATGCCGATATGATATACCTATATGGGAGGCCACATAACACTGCGTTATACCTATATGGGAAGCAACTGTTTTTCTTGCCTGTACCAACATTTTCATTTCCTCAAGCGCACAACTTCACCCACCTTCACCAGATGCATGCAATATTGGGGGCCATAAACACAACTTACTTTTGTTTCAAGAGGTTAAATTTGTCAATAAAAAGGTGGCAAGATCTTATAACTATTCATTACTACTACCTAAAAGATGCTAAAACTGCACTTACAAATATCCAAGAACAACGGATAAAATTGTAGAATTACTATCACCCAAGGACTCAGCAGTGGGACACCACCATCTTCCAAGGGATTGATTGGAGACTTAGTTGTTTGGGCTCGATATACAATACCATTTAACCATCAAGATGATAGTGTAAACCAGGGCACCCTAGTCGTTTTCAATTTGGCTTCCAACATGTCAATGGAGACATTAAGACTAGTCTTCCTATTCTATTGCATGTACAATTTTTTATGTCCTTCAATTGATGTTTTTCTAACTTTTCTGAAAGGTTTTTTGAATAATTTAAGGTTATTTTGGTAGGAGTTGTGAAGGAGGTGAGGGACACGCCATGGAAAGGGCACCATAAGTTTGTTCAATTCTTTGATGTGCGAGATGTTGCTTGTGCGCTAAAGGAAATGGATGGTCAACATATTGATGAGAGGCGAGTTAAAATAGAATTCGGTTGACTAGAATCTATAGCAAGCCAACTCCAACTTCCTCATATGTAGTATATGTCCTTACTACAGATACCTAAGAAGAAATCAATACCCAAGGTCACATGGGCATTGGCCTAAGAATAGGTCTATGGATTGGCTGAGGTGATAGTGGGATTGGAAGAAGACAAGCTAATGTTTCACATTTGAAGTTTGACAGTCATATTTGGTGTGTTTTCTGGTAGGTTAGGTTTTGTATGAATGCCAAACTAAGAATAATATAGGAAAATATCAAGATTTTATGTAGGAAAGAGGATAGTTAAGTAACCTTAGTGTAGTGATTTTCTTGTGGATCTCCATTGACCATTTTTTTGTTATTTTTTCTTACCCTGCAGAATCTATTGCGTGATGGCCGAATCTGTTTTATGATGGATATCAATATATTTGTTTTCGAGCTGATCCAACACCTTCAAATATCTGCTAGGAGCTTACTTTGACATCACCACTAGGAATATAAAAATAATATTAACATCTACCTAAGATACCCTAATGGTAAAAACACACAACTTCTTACTATAAACCCAACATATGCCTAAGATCGCTTGTTGTTGATGTATCAACCATGACTTGTACAATTATCGAATTCCCATTTTGTCAAATAAAGAACTTTGGCAGGGGCAGAGAACTTGGAGGTGGAGAATTCCAAAATGCAGGAACAAACCATTTCTCTTTAATTAAAGGAGATTTTTTAACATCATGGTTCATATCAACTATCACAGAATCTGAATTTTCAGAAGAGCCATTGGACCCAAACGCTGGTGGCAATATTGACATAATATCTTCCACAGTCTCTGGCATATTGATTCCTGAGGAAAAGGACCTTACTATTCCTGATCTTTCCTTTGGAAGAACACTCAGATTAGGGCGTAAGTGTTTTGTTGAGGTTATGACCAAGTCATCATCCAATTTTCATGGCTTTTCAACATCGCTCACATTCTTCTTGATCATTTTCACGGCGTTCACATCATCAAAAGCAACAACCTTCGACACAACTTTAGAAGCTCCAATGCCATTGAATTTCTATGGCACTGCTCGCATTGTTGTACCCACATTATTCACAGGAACCACATCTTTCAACAATCCTCCTTATCTTCCACTAAGAACAGCACCCAATTCACAGGATCCGCATTTTTCGACAGTCCTCCCTACCTTCCACTAAGAAGGGCACCCAATTTAGCCCCTGTTTCTAGAACATTATGAATTGTCTCGCCCTTTTTCAAAACGATTAGTTTCTTCATAGCCAGATTGATACCAAATTTCTTTTCAGTGCTTTAACCACACATATATTGTTGAATTGAGACTGCAACACAGGTGGCTACACTTGACATCTACAACTAACTAGGGTAGGGGTGCTACACCTGACAGCTAACTCGCTAAATGACATAGGTTCCAAAAGTAGTATCCTTACCTTGTTCATAGAAATCACTTATAAAAATATATCATTTAATGTTGCAGAGTAGTGCTAACTTGAAAGTTAGCATTAGTTCTATGCAAGGGGAGAAAAGAAAACCACACATAATCTTAATCCAAAGTTTATGTGCATCAAAGACAACAAAACTTTGAACATATGTATGAGCAACTAAAAGATAATATATTGAAAAACGTGAAGCTAGCAATAACACTTCAAACTTTGCCTTCTAATCGCTTTAAAATTAAATAATTTTAAATATAAAATTTTAACAAACAGTTAGATTAAATAGATTGTGTTAAAAACCATTAAAGCATATTAATAATAGTCAAAGCTTTTCTGAATGCTATAGTCCTTGCGCCACAACAAATATATAACATATTTTATTGTATTAAATGAGCGAGCATTGTAAACATTCACAGTGTAAATGGTTATTTTTAAGTTGATTGCAGATTCTTGGAATATTCTATGATCAGAGGGACATGAGCGTGGTCAATTTTTTTTTACCGCGCCCATATCCATCGTATCCCAAAATAATCCAGGAATCTACAATCAACTTAAACTCACTGAATTTAAATTTGGTAGGTCAAAATCGAACAACTTACATATATAAACCCTGCTAATTTGATATTAATATCGCAAAGAAAAATATTTTTTTCAAACCGTTCCTGCTCGGTAAAAACAGGGACTAATAAGCTAGAAATGCACTCTAGCTTATGATTAACGACATTGTGAAGGGATGAATTTTTTTAATTTCTCTGATATAAAGTTGTACATTTACAATTGAATTATATCCGGTAAAGTATATACTTATTAATAAACTTCTAGAAGCACTTAATTTTATCTCATATAAAGTTGTACCTGTACATTTAAAATTGAATCATATGTTGTAAAGTATTATACATATTTAGGCCGATAGGCCTTCCTTTGAAAGGGACTTTCGTCGTCCTTTTCATTCTCACGCTAACACCTGGAAAACCATTTTCATGTTGTCACCTGGCGGAGTGGGCATTTTTTTCCATATAACCATGACATCTGTCCAATTCAATTCCATATATTTTTTTCCCACTCTTCCTGTTACGCCTTGTGTTAGGTTGGCCACACTCTCTGCACCTACAAGTCCACAAATTTTTAATGAGTGAGATGACATCTGTTGATTCTGCGTGTGACCTCGACCATCACCACCGTAATCTCCACCGCCTTCACCTCCATGGCATTCACCTCCTCACCCTCGCACCTTCATGGCATTCACCTCCTCACCCTCGCAGCCTTCACCTTCTCGACCACGCTTCCTTCCTTGGAGAACCCTCGTCTGTGCTGTTACAGGTAAATGTTATGTTGATCGTCTACATTGTTACATGTAAATGCTCGTTTGTGCTGTTACAGGGAAATGCTATCCTGATCATCTGGGTTGTTATAGGTAAACACTATGCTCATCTAATCTGGAACCTTCACTATTAGAAGATATGTTATTGTAAATTAAAAGTGTTCACGGTTTTGGACAAAATGCCAACCTCCCCCACCCAAAATGGTTATGCCGGAATTTTATTTTCTTCACCATACGACAACTTATGGAATTACCTACAACTAGAGCGGGTAACACTAGATGCTCATGATACAAATGATGTCATGATGTACTCATCTCCTGGAATGCTATTATTCAACCAAGGAAAGAGCAGACTGCAATAGTGACGAGTTGGACATGTTAGATCTGAAAGCCTGAAGCTAGCTGCGAAGAAAAAGCAGTTGGGCCTAGATTAGCTGCACAAGGTCCTTGTGTTCTCTCTCTCTCTTCATTCACAATCTTCTTTGGCCGAATCAATCTTGGAATCAGATCTACCTCTGATGTATAAAGTTATCTAGATGACAGTGTTAAGCTTCTGGGTACATGTAATGTCTTCTTCAAGGGGAGCTTTGTGAATGTGAGGCTCTGTCAAGGAATGCATCAACCAAAAGGAGCTTTGTGAATGTGAGGCTCTGTCAAGGAATGCATCGACCAGAAGAATTTGATCAAGTCCAGAAACATTTTTTGTGAATGCATTGAGCTTTGAAGCCATAATGAAGACAGATGAATAGCTTGATAGACAAGGGCAGAAAAGATCTAGGCTAGAGAACTGCAATTTCGTGATTAGGAGAAGGAGAAGATAAGCACACTGGTTTCCCCTGATGGGTCAAATTTTGGTTCTCTGTCGGCTGCCATGTATATGGAAGCAATGTTGCTGCTATTTTTATGTGGGTTTCTTGCAGCTACACTACTGGTTAAACCGAGGTTGGTCCATTTTGCATTTGACCACGCATCATCCCTCCTGGGTTGCTTCAATACTCGATTTGCAGGCCAAATTTTTCAAGAAAGTGATGGATAAGAGAAAGGTGACATGGTCCTCCTCTGCTCTGCTTCATGAATTGAACAACATGCATTTTAAGGTTAAAGAGATTGTGCAGGATGTTGGTTGATCAGCTCTGATTGGGAGATGGACGAATACCAAGATATTATGAGCCCTTCTAAAAAGGGATGTTTCCACTTAAAATTCAAATTAAGGAGCTTCATGAGATATTTGTTTCGAGATGAGTAGCTGTCCTAGGTGTTTTTAGCCATGCTAGGAATTAGATAGTTTATATTATGTTCTGGATTTAAAGAGAACTGAGAGGGAAATTTAGTCTGAGAATTTGGGGTTTGAAATTGTCATTAGGGCTTTCATTCTTGTTGAGATGTACAATATGAGGCTTTATTCTTAGTGTGTCTGAATTTGGGCTCCTTCATAACCTCCTCCATGGAGAATTCCAGTGCTTTTATGTATCGTGTTTCCACAAATCTCGAATATAGGAACTGGTGAATGTCGGTGTCTGCACAACATAGGGCATATATTATTCTATGTTGAAATGGTTTGGACCTGGAAGTGTATAAATGGGGGTTCAAATATCATGAGATGGAGGTGTCATAATATATTCTTCTTGGATGAGAAGCTGAAGTGTTGAAGCACAAGAACATAGATTCTGACATTCATTCTCAAATTGTCAGGCCTCTTTGAGGGATAACTTTAATATGTTCAAGAGGAAATGAACCTTTGATTTTTGTTTTTGTGATTACTTTCGGCTTAATGAAGTCAACTACTGCTTACTCTTATATGCACATAACCGGAAGCGAGTGGAACAAACTGTTTATGCACCCTTGCGCTTGCTATGGCTCCCATCAAATAAGTTGTTATAATTGATGTACTATTACAATACTGTAATTTCATGGTACATTGAGAGTCCGTCTAAAAGGGTAAGTTGTATGCTATCACCATCTGAATAATTTTATCCAATTTTGTTGAATTAAGCTATTAATTTATATTGTAAACATTTTTCTTGGATGTGTTGTAGGTTTTTTCTCATGTGACTATTCAACTGTTATTTGAGAGCATTTATCTTCGCTGAGGCTAGGTCTTCTTGGTATCTGAAGCCAAGAAAGCACTACAGGTCAATCTATCAAAGTGTACTATAAAGCACTACAGGTCAGTCTATCAAAGTGTACTATTAAGGGGTATTATGAAGTTTTTTAATTAATGATATGTAATGTTGTGATCCAACTAAAATATGGCATAACCATGTTTTATATGGCATAACTTGAGGAAAACATGGGTTGTTATGACCTATGTACAAAAGAAAGAACATTTTATTGATATCATTTTAGTGCTTTAATTTTAGGATTGCACCTAAATGGGTTATTTTGAGATAAGGCAACATTGCTCCCAGCTAACATCAACACTCTCTCTATGTACATGCTGGTAATTTTGAAACAAATTCTTTTGAATGGTATGAAAAATATAATTATTACAAGCAAGATTGTTCACAAAATTGTCATTTTATTGGTCATGGCACAACTCTTTATCTTATTATGTTGGTGATTGCAACAACTTGGGCATTTTGACATGTTTGTTACTTTCTGTTTCAATATATTAAAATAGTTGTATCAATATATTTGACATGTTCGTTACTTTTTCTTTCAATATATTAAGATACTTATATCAATATAGATAGTATTGTAAGCCTTTTAACTTTATTTTTATTGCGAGTGTATTTTGGCTCCATGCCAAGGACTAATTAATATAGATAGTATTGTAAGCCTTTTAACTTTATTTTTATTGCCAGTGTATTTTGGCTCCATGCCAAGGACTAATTCCACCATATTGGTGTGTGAAGTGAGAATTTAAATGTGTGTCGCATGATTGAATGTGGCTATTTCTAGCTATCTCCAAAATTTTACAGAACTTTGTATTATGCTTCTTTATTTCTCAACAAATTCATATCAGTGGTAAGAAAACTGAGAAACACTGACTTTCAGGAATAGTCCGAACTTTGTATTATGCTTCTTTATTTCTCAACAAATTCATGTCAAATTCATGTCAGTTGTAAGAAAACTGAGAAAAACTGACTTTCAGGAATAGTTAGGACTGAATGGCAAGATAAGATTATGACTAAGAGAAATTCAATAAGATTAGAGGGTACAAGAAGTTGTACCCATTTTTTATGAAGGCATGTTAGATTTTGAGGTTGTAGTATCTAGATTATACATAATTTTGTATTTGAAGCTGTGTAAAGGGATTTTGTGGTTGAAATTAATAACTACATTTAAAAAAAGGCTTGGGACCAGGTTTCATGATACTCTATTTTTCTTAACATAGTTTATAAATAATCAAAATTAAATTTAGTTTTTTTCATGATACTCTATTTTTCTTAACATAGTTTATAAATAACCAAAATTAAATTTAGTTTTTAGAGTTTGTATTTTTTTTTTATGAAAAATAAAGTAAAATTTTTACTAAATTTTAGATAAGAGATATCATAATTTGATTTTAATAAGACTGATCCATAATCATCATATCATAATAATTAATTTATTTTTCCAAAAAACATAAGAGATATCATAATTTGATTTTAATAAGATTGGTCCATAATCATAATAATAATAATTTATTTATTTTTCCAAAAAAACATAAGAAATATCATAATTTGATTTTAATAACATTGATCCATAAATAATAATAATAATAATTTATTTATTTTTCAAAAAAATATAAAAACTATCATAATTTGATTTTAATAAGACTGGTTCCATAATTATAATAATAATAATAAATAATTTATTTTCCCAAAAAATATTCATTATATTTTTTATTTCTCAATTAAATTTCAAAAAATGAAATTAATAAAAATACTGCTATATGTTTGAAAAAGTAAAGTGTTAACCTAGGCTTTAAATTGTTCACAATGAACATTGTTCTCATCACGTTATCCTTACATTCATTTCTTGATGTTCTGATGTGTTTATCAGCCGGTGTTTGAGTCGAAGAAGGCGGGTTGGAATCAACCGAGAAGGGATTGGCAAATTCTGGTTTAAGTTTAATCTCCTTATTTTTAATGTTATTTCTTTTATAGTAAGTTTTTAATGTTATCTCTTTTATAATGAGTTCTCTAAACTTAAACTTTTCTCAAATTATTAATATATTTATTATTTAAAAAATAAAAATGATATGAAATTACTTTAAAAAAATAATAAATTATTTTCAGATTTAATTTATTTTAGAAAATATTTTTTATCATTTTATTATTCTAGGTGTAAATTTGTATGAAAATTTAAGAATGAGGTTCATTGGAATAAGAGTATGAGATGAAAACCAAGGAAATAGTAGTTTTATACAGAGAAAGAAGTGGTAAATATGAGACTATGGTGAGCTTGCTTTAAAATTTAGAAATGATTGATAAGAGATTGTGGTAAATATGAGAATATGGTGAGCTTGCTTTAAAATTCAGAAATGATTGATAAGAGATTGTTGGAATTGTGAATGGAGTTGTTTCAACTAAAATAAGGGTTTAGAAATTTATTTACAATATCAAAATTTGCAAAATTGCAAATGTTTTTTAGTAAAATTAGAAATTTTCATTGCCAGAGTCTATTAAGTTACTATTGGAAAGAGACATTTGACTAGAGAAGAACATTTCCTACACATAGAGGGTTTACCAAACATAGTCTGTTTAACAAACATGAGAACAAATGAGAAGTAAAAAGGTTAAGGAACCACTATTTAGTAATTAAGTTCCAAACAAAAGATGCCTAACATGAGAATTTAGAAGTAGAGGGGCTCTCTGAAATACGTGAAAGGGAATGGGAAGCTAGAGACGGAAAAAGTAAAATTACAACAATATCAAAGGGAGAAGAGTGTGGTGGAAGGAAATCAAAGACCAAGTGGAAGAAAGTGATGGTGAGGCTTTAAAAAAAAAATTGTCATAGAAGTAGCAGGTATTAAGAGAAAATAAAAGAAAGATAAAAAAGTGTCATAGAAGTAGCACTTATTAAGAGAAAATAAAAGAAAAAGAAAACTCATTGGAGGATTAAGATGCCTTATTTGGGCTAAAAGAGAAATAAGGGATTGTAGAGGCGAAGAAACGAAAATGGTAGTTGAGAGGAAGGCTCATTGGAGGATGAAGATGGCTTATCTAGGGTAAAAGAGAAATAAGGGATTATAGAGGCGAAGAAACGAAAACAATAGTGGAAAGGATTTAGATGCAGATATAGAGTTTGATGCTTCATCTATGATCTTAACAACCTCGGACTATTGGGTGTTGTTGACGAAGCTCTCTTGGTAGACATTTGCCCACCAGCGTTCCTTCCAATTCAGTCAACCCCTTCCAATGGAAAATTCAAAACATAATTAAAAACCCACATCTAACAGCCCAATATATGCATTGCAGATTTACAATTTTCCTTGAAGAAATCCTGCAAAAAGGCCTCCATGCAGTCGACTACTGGTGCAGGTATTATTTAATATCCATTCCCCTCTACATTAATTTTATACATTGCATATATATGTATTAACCATATGTAACCTTCATATTATATTTAGATACGAATCGCAACATAGAGGATCCACACACATTCATGGCTTCCTCTGGCTACAAAATGCACCAGACATGGACACACTTGATTGGGACAATGCATTAAAAGTTACTAATGCACAGAAATATTTCGACCACTACGTAACTTCCTGGAATCCACGCCAGGCAGAACATCGAAATATTCCACTTCACCCATCAACAATTCATAACCCATGTCTTCTTGACACAGCATCAATATTCGCGTCCAATCAGTCTGAAGACTATACAGAGCTCGTCAACTGCGTTCAACGTCATACAAAGTTTCATGAACCTTCTTGTCTTCGTAAGAAAGACAATGTACTTAGCTGTCGATATAGAGTACCGTGGGAGTTGAAATCCACTTCTTCACTTTTCATTGACAATAAAGGTCATAAAACCTACATCCCTTCTCGCAATGATGAAAGATTGAATATTCACAATGTCGATCTACTCTCTATTTGGAGAGCGAATGTTGATTTCCAACCAGTCCTTTCTCGCCATGCTGTGTTGAAATATATTTCAAAGTATGCAGCAAAAGCAGAAACAAGATCTAAGAGCTACCGTCAAATGCTGTCACGGCTATCACAAAGTGCCCTTCCAGAAGCACCTAATGTTGTTGTCATCCGAAAACTCCTTACAGAAACCATTGCAGATAGAGACATTGGTGCACAAGAAATATGCCATATTTTACAAAATCTACCTCTCTCTCTCTGCATTCGTACATTCCGTTCTTTGAATGTCAACAGGGCTGTTTTCAGGCGTGTTTCACAAGACACTGAAAATCCCAGTTCGACACCAAACTTTATCGTTGCATATATGAACAGGCCTGCCTCATTAGAATCACTGCCCCTCCTTGAAGCTGCTGGCTCGTGGTCATATTCTGCCCAGCGGAGGAAAAACCAATAGAAACACATATTCCCCCCAATGATTGTACATGTCTTGCCTCGTTACAATGTCATTCCTTCCTTTGCTAATCCTTCTTATGCCACCTTCTGCTGGAGTGAATTACTATTGTATTTCCCCTTCTGAACACTCCCTGATGATATTGGTTCAATTGATGCATAAATTATTGCACACTGGGAACAAAAAAATGGTACATATACACCATGGCATGTCCATCGAGAAATTGAGAACCCACAAAGCCCACCTACTGAAGATCAAACTACCTCGCACACCCCTCCTGATTCCATGAAAATGAATGAATGGCAAATCCTCTCTCAGCTGCACCCAGGTTACAATATTGCAATTGATGACCTCGACATGATTGGCTACCGTGACTTCGATGTCAACCACAATTGGTCACAAAATACTATCCCTCCCCCCTTGCAAGAAACTGCCATAAATTTCGTTGAATTCAACCACTCAACCATTCAAAACCAACATCGTTATTTTTCCAACCTTCCCCATGATCACACATTATCCCCCTACCCAAAACATAGCTTTTACCACTGTTTTTTCACACTTCAAAGCCCCTTCGCCAAAACCACCACGCAAAATCATCATACAAGGGACAGCTGGCACAGGAAAATCCCATTTGATTAAATGTCTGCACCAAGCATTTGTGGAAACCTCACCAGCAAACAAAAACCCTTTGTTGTTACTTGCACCAACCGGCGTTGCAGCCTTCAACATAAATGCCCTCACAATTCACTCTGCCCTTCGTATCCTTATCCAAACAATGCATCCTCTCGAAGGCCAACCACTCCTACAACTGCAAGAGCAACTCCGTCATGTAGAATACATTCTCATTGATGAAATGAGCTTCATTTGTCCCAAAATGCTTTCTCGCATTGACGATCATCTAAGAGAGGCATTCCCTCTTCATCGGAATGCACCATTTGGTAATCGCTCAATTATCCTTGTCGGAGATTTAGGCCAACTACCACCTGTAAAAGACATTCCTTTATACGCTGGGACATCACGTGGCACTGCACTTTGGCGCAGCTTCAACATATTCATAAAACTTTCGACCGTTTTCCGTCAACAAGGAACTAGCCCATCCCAGGTTGCTTTCCGGAAAATACTTGCAAATATTAGGAATGGAATAGCTACACTTGAAGATTGGCAGCACCTAATGTCAAGATCAAGTTCATCTCTTACAAATGAAGAGAAATGCACATTTGAAGAATCCATGCACCTATTTGCAACAAACAACTCAGCTGTCTTGCATAATAAGAAAATGCTTAAAAAATTGAACATCCCAGTAGCGCTTTGCTCTGCAGAACAACAAAGGCAGAAAACTCCTACTACAACAGAAGATGAGCAGTTTCCTGCAAAAGTGCTCTTATGCAATGAACAAAAATTTATGCTCACCAGCAACTTATGGGTACATGCAGGCCTCGTCAATGGCGCACTTGGGAAGGTCATCTCAATATTTTATTCAATTGATTCAAAGCCCCCAGAATTACCATCCTTCGTGGTTTTCGACTTTAGACAATACAAAGGAACACCATGGGACATTTCACGCTCAACATATGTACCTATTTCTCCCATCACAAGGGGTACACGCCGTCAAATACCACTTCAAATGGCATGGGCTTTAACGATACACAAGTCACAAGGAATGACATTAGACAAAGCAACAGTGGATATCGGCACCAGAGAACGCCAAGGGCTAATGTTCACTGCAATTTCAAGAGTGCGGTCATTGGCAGACATACACATCAATCCAGCATTCCCATTCTCACGCATTGCACAAATGCACAAGAATCCATATCTTAAGCGTAGACAACAAGAAGAGTCATTGCTTGCATCAAAATCTATTCAGGATAATACACTTTAGCCAATCGTACAACCTGTCTTCCAAAAACACCCACATGGTAAACACCACTCACTACATAACAAACTTTCACATACATTTGCTTGCTATTACATTTACTTTCATATGATTTTATACCCATTTGGAATCGTTTATTTTATTTTATATATCCAAACAAAATTGTCAAACATATCCATTGTCACTTACAATGTTTCCTTTCTGGATGGCAACAGGTATGGATATAGGCTACCTACGAATGTTGTATGCGTGTTGCGAAGAAATTCAGCAACAGGAACTTACATTACAAGATATGCAGACAAGGATCTTGCCACAGCAATCATTGCCGCTTTATCGTTTGCGCCCAGCCATTGAGTTGTTAAAGAAAACAAGAAAAATACTTAAGCTAACAATTCACATTTATGAAAGGGATGCACACAGGCAAATGCAGCATCAATTGCAGGAATAGCTCGCACAATATGGCACCACAATAAACACTAATTGGTGTTGTTGATGCCATGGCCCATCATGCATATATGATTAGCTGCTCATTCTCAATTACAACTATATGTGATAGAATGCTTTTATTGTACATATGTTTAGAAGCCAACGAATACTTTCATTGTATATATGTTTAGTTATAACCTACCAAACACATCTCTATGTGTAAACCATATGTTAAAGTGAAATGCAATAGTCATGCTCCTAGTGTTCAGTTCACTCATCAATGGTAAATGTTTCACTTGCTTTACCACAACTTTTATGCCTTCAAAGACATGTTCTTGGTGCTCTATTAAAGGTTTTATATGGTATTGGTACCCCTCTGCTTATTGTCATGCTTTCCTGTAGAATGTCTTCTTGATCTTTTCTATGTTCTATAGACTTATCTAATAATTGCTTCCATTTACTACTAGAACAATGGTACTATATGAATATTGTACTTCCAATCATAGAGTATTTCAAATATCACCTCAAACACTGGTGACATTACCAACTGAACTTCTTGGACAAGTGAATCCAAACAATGGGTTGGGCCTGCCAAACATTGATCGGACACTACTTTTACAAGCAACATTTCATGGTGTAAACTCTAATCCTTTAAATAGAGGGAAATCTGGGCAAGCATTGATGAATAGTCAGGGAAATTTACTTCAGGGACTCCCAAGAAGCATAGAGCTGAAGCAATTTTGCCAGCCACATCAACATATTCTTTCCTTTGGAAATTTGGGTTTATCGACCAATGATACATCTGCAGGGTTTTCTATGCTGCAACAGCAACACAAAACAGGTGCAGAAGTTGGCAGTGTGGATCCTTGGTCTAGTCATCCTTGGTTTTATCATCCTTTGTTCAGTCAACTATAACAAGTGATCCAATCATGATTGATCTAAGTCCATCCTTGTTTTCTTGTAGCATAATAGAATTCTATCTTCTGTAGCAATATAGGGTAGGACCATAAATCCTTATATACATCATAGTTTCAACAATGTAATATTCCAACTGTCAGTTGTAACTTGTATTTCACGTATCATTACAACCCTGGATGACAGACTAGAGACTCTCAACATATAAAATGAATGCACCTTACAACAAGGAAAAGGGGTTAATCATACTTATGTTATAACTGTGACTTTTCAATAGTCATTTTGTAGTTGATGTTATTCAACAATAATAGCCTACAATAGTCCTTCGAATACTTGTAAACTTTTCATATTATAAAAACTGATTACATACCTTGGCCTTCTCATGTGGGATGGACATTATAACATAGGTTCATACTTCTTCAATAGATATCTGAGAATGAAGGTTCAACAGAGATACAAATTTCCCTTTCTAATAGACCAACAAAGGTCCATATTGTCGTTCCAAACTGATGCCTTAAGATTGATCCAAATCACAGCGCCGAAATTGTGCCATAGATATCCAACTTGAGCCTGGATAAATCTGAACTGAAGTGACTCTTTAAGATATCCAATTCATGCCTCCTAGTTGTGCCATGCCTCTAATAATATCTGAACTGATTCACAGAAAATCCAAACTATCTCACAAGAAATACTAATTATGCCTCATTCACCATGCCTCTTAATTGCGCTATAGAAGATCCTCTAAACTGTGTTATAGAAGAACCTCCAAAATGTGCCAGGAATGCTTTTACAAATTTGTATGTAATAACCCTAAATTTCCTCAGATATAATCACTTCACCAGACCATAGAAACCATAAGAAGACCATTTTTTTTGTCCTCCAATAGGTGTATGAGGATGCCTTTATATAGTGGTTGATATCAAGGACATGCCCTTTGGAGGGAAGGCCAACCCATGAATTTGGTTAATACTAAATCAATTTCACAAATTCAAATTTCTATTTTTCCCTTCAAGAAGATGACTTTACTTTTCTGGATATAGTTGAATTTCCTTTGTCATAATATTTCTTTGATCCATTTAATACTTTATTGCATGATCAAATAATCTAGAGAATTATTTCCTATTTTCCCAACTTTAACACTCCCTCTCAACTATGGAGAAACTACAAGTTGTTTGACTTACAGTTGTATCTATTTATTTTCTAAAAAAATTCTTGTCAAAATCTTGATTCAACTGAAGTAATTCTAGCTTCTTTCTTCCCGGGAGAAACATATTCATTGAAGCTTTGGAACAGTTTAGAATTCCTGTGAGCAAGAACTCCATAAGATTACTGTAATAGGTGGACAGAACTGTTTGTTCTTATTGCAATTTCCTGTGGGACAGATCCACCATCTGTTAAAGTCTCGAGTATCTGCAAATGGAAGAGTGGGAGCAACTGCAGCTATTTATTCTTCAGCCATTCTAGAGTATCTCACTGCGGAGGTTTTAGAACTTGCAAGAAATGCCAGTAAAGATCTCAAGGTTAAGCGTATCACCCCAAGGCATTTGCAGCGCGCTATTAGAGGAGATGAAGAACTTGATACTTTGATCAAAGGTACCATAGCAGGTGGAGGTCTCATCCCTCACATCCACAAGTCACTTATTAACAAAACCACAAAAAAACATTAGTTCTTTGTGCGGGGATTGTGTCAAGCGTTTTATTTATTGTAGGATATGGGTTGAAATGTTTAGCTCAACAGAGTGCTGGGATCAGTACATGTGGATTTAGGAGTGCACTATATTCTTCCCTTCTTCTTTTGGTATATATGTTTGTTTTCAACCTACTGTAACTAGTGTGATATGAATGACTTTATATTAATAGCCACTTGATCTGCAGAAATTGACTTGATTAAAGTGCCAAACTTCAAAAACAGTCTGATGCCCACATGTAGTTAAACAGAATGTATTTTGAAAACTAGGATTTAGCTTTGTAATGCTTGAATCATCATTTCATGTTGGTTTTCATCTGTTAGTAGCCAGATACGTTTCTCTTACAATTAGATTGTACTATCTTTTGTTTCTCTTACAATATGATTGTAATATCTTTTGTTTCTCTTCTGTGGGAAATTTTGTACAGGAGTTCAAACAATGTATATAAATAGAAAGATGCAAAAAGTGACAGTCAAATTTTGTACTCAAAATTATGACAAGAAAACCCCGGCTGGGTTTGTGAGGAAAGAGAGCTTCAACACCAGTTATGTCTCCAACCGCCAAGATGATCAATACGCTACTAACATGTTTAGTGAAGAATTTCTGCTATTCTCTTGTAATCTATAGGCCCCCAAAGCTCCTCATAGATGAGAATATTTGCAGGATGTTAATATTGTTGTAACTTTGTAGTAGATGTGGAATGACTTACTTTTGTGCTGCTTCTCATCTTCAACAACAAGAGTTTTTGTGGTGAATAAGCAGAATCCATGTCTGCCTTGTGAAACAGCTCTCCACTGTGATAGCATTCTTTGTAATGTCTCTGATAAATCATTTAGACTGCTATTTCATTCTGTAATATGATGGGATTCACTCTACAAGATTAGGGGATTCACTCTACAGAGTCCATGTCATACCTTCTGAATTAGCTCTCCACTTATGTTTATTTTCTCTGTAATGACCCTAATAAATCTTATATAATGAGATTTCATTTTGTAATATGATGGGATTTCACTCTACAAGATTGCTTTCAGTTTTACTTGTATTGTGGTATATGGAATTTCTCAGTTTTACTTGTAATTGGATGGGATTTCATTCTGTAATATCATGGGGTTTCCCTCTGCAATATTTGCTACTAAATTTTACAATTCCAATTTAATAATCATATCGGCCTCTCTTTGTACCTTTTGGGACAATTGCTAGTAATAAACTTCTATAAACACTTACCGCTTATGGAAAATGCGTTCGGATTTTTGTTTGTGAGAATCTTTCCTTATGGTTAGATATTTTAAATTCAGCTCAGAGTTGGCAAAAAGTTGTCACGTTTTAATGGTTAGATTTTATTATTTATTCGGTTTATTTATTCATTCTTCCTTTTAAACATATATTTTAAATTATTTATATTCGGTGGCACATGCCTCATCCTCTACGTTAACAGTTGAACAAATTATCACGTTTTAATGGTACGATTTTATTTTTTATTATGTTTATTTATTCATTCTTCCTTTTAAAAAGATATTTTGAATCATTTATCGGTATGGAGGCAGATACCCCACATTGCAATGAAAATATAGATTTTTTTTTTTTTTCATTCTTTCGCAACCTCATATTTATATAAGTTCATTTAATTTATGGTATTTGTCAATTGGTTGTAAATATTTTATTTTATATATATTATATATAATATATATATATTATATATTATATATATATTATATTATTATTTAAATACTAACACTTAAATTTTTCGTTTAGGTTATATATAAAAATTTTTACTAATATATATATTTTAAGTTTTTATTAGTTTTATGTAATTAAAGATGATTTTTATAAAAAAATAGATTATATATAATATAATATATAGTTAAAATATTTTAAGTTATATTATAAGCCTATATTTAATTATATATATATATATTTAAATAATAAATTAATTAATTAATTAATTAATTAATTAATTTTTTTTTTTAACTCTTGGTCCACTCAAATGTAGCTGTTTTTTCATCAAAAGTAGTCGTTTCTTTGTTTGGATGGTCCATCTCTCTATTTAACTTGTTGCCATGATCTAATGTTTCATCTCTCTATTTAACTTGTTTTTTAGAGCGAAAAAAGCATAATTATATTATATAAGGTATATAATGAACAAATAGTACATGAACAGATAGTAAGCTAGAGCAATCTGTGCCAGAAATATCTAGATGAGATGGGAAGCATAATCCTAGCAAAAAGAGATAAGATGTCCATGAAGATAGATAGCCTTTTGAGCTGTCAAAAAGTTTTCAAATAAAAGATTTTGCAAAGCTCATGAAGGAAAATAAGGTCCTCTGAGATGTAACAGCACTGTTCAAAATATTCAATTCATACTTTGACCATACATAAACCGAAAATATTCAGTAGGGAGGAGAGAAGCAAAAAGAACAAAATAATAGTGCATACCTGGATTCAACAAGATTGAAATTAAGTACCAGGGATGGAAAATTCCTGGATAGAGAAAATTTCCTCGTCAGATATTACCTTCATGTTCCAGATACCTGTTTCCGATAGAATACCTCCCTTTGATAAGATGTCTTCTTGCTGGTTCTGTAATCTGTAAATGTGCTGGATGGAGCATCTTTCTATCCTCCTCCAAAGGAACATGATTCTATCCATCCAGCCTGCAAGGTGAGGATTACTAATATGGTTCTTTCCCAATACATAGTCAATCATGACTTTGGAATCTCTGAAAATTGAAACGGATTGTATGTTAAAGAAACGACAAAAAGTTAGAAGACTCGGAAGAGCCATCGCCTCAGCTTTGTAGTTGGAACCCTTTCCCACATTCCAGGAGATGAGATATTGTAAATTTTCATCCATGATGATGTGAACCCCACAACCACAAGAGCTATTTTGTGCAGCTCCGTCAAAGTACGTTCTTGGAAGCATTGTGTGATCATGTGCTTGCTCATTATGATTAGAATTTTTTCACTTGTTTGGCTTTTCCGGTAAGGTGTCATAGAGAGACACAATACTTTGTAGAATTCCCATGAAAGGCTCTTTTCTGTCCTTGAAGATTATATTGTTCCTCCACCTCCATGTGTACCAGAGGGCGATAATAATTATAGGCCTCCAGGATTCCTTCTGCCCACTCCACCAAAGGAATGCTTCTTTTGTAAATGCATGAGAAATATGAGGGAAGCCATATAGATCTGCCAGTGCTTGCCATAATTGCTGAGTTTTCTGGCAGTGAAAGAACATGTGACAGTTGCTTTCCTCAACGGATTTTCACATTAAATAGAAGCCCGGTCCATGCCAACTCCTCTTTTTCAAATTATCCCATGATAAGTTTTTGTTGTGGAAGACCAGCCATGAGAAATATATTGTTTTGGAAGGACATCCAGATTTCCAAAAAAAAATTGGAAATATTGGGCTGGTAAGAGCAGTCTTTAAACCTATCAGATTTGAGTAGATGTCCTTTACATGAATCATGGTAATTCCATTTGTATCTTTCCAGATAAGAACATCATCTTCCTAAGAGCGATATATGCCACAGTTTCTCAAACAATCTCTAATTTTCTTCCATTGCCATGCCAAAATATCAGACATCCCCATATTGTTAGCTTCTTTCCAAAGAGGGAAAGGGCCCTGCCATAGTGAAATAAGTTTGTCCCAAGTGAAAAATCCTTTCCTATGGAAAAAATTTAGGAGTGTCTCAGGCAAAGTGATTTCCTCCTGTCTGCTCAAGAATGGATCTATTCCAATGAGAATCCTACTACCAGACTGGAAACTCCATGCCAAATTCCTTAAGAAATACTCTTCTATCTTGCAAAAACTCAGCCATATTGCTAACCCATAAGTGGATCCAATCTTTCCCAACCTGTACTAGTATGAAATATCCTTATTGCCCATATATTTATTTTTTATTGTGATGCTCCAGGGACCCTCTCCATAAATCCCTCTCCACAGTGATTTGCATAAAAGTGCCTTTCCAAAGGTCTGCAGGTCCAGAAGGCTCCATCCACCAATGTTCTTTGGCAATGAGATATCAAATAATTTAGAAAGGTGATATTTTCTTTGTTCTGATTCGCCACCCCATATAAAGTTTGCAGTTAGTTTGTTCATCTTCTGAATGGCTCTTGCGGGTAGAAAAAATAAGTGAGCCCAATATACAGGAAGTTGTGTTAGAACTGATTGAGCTAAAATAACTCTTCCTGCCATTGATAGGCATTTGTATTCCCATGTTGATATCTTTTTATAGTACTTATCTATTATCCATTGCCAGTCCATTTTAGAGTATCCCTTCCCTTTTAACTGGAATCCTAAGTATTTCATTCGATGCTTGATGGACTGCGCCTTTATCTCGAATAGCGAGGATATCCATTCTACTATTGTCTTGAGGATGAACCACACTTGGTGGTTCCAAACAAATGAATTTTGATAATGAAACACACTTGTTGGTTGCATCGACAAAACGAATGAATTTTGATGTGATTATCGCAAAACATTTCTCAAAAACATTATATAGATCGCAGAAGTCTTAATTCAATAAATGAAATTTAGGTAAAATTTTCATAAACTCTAGTAGAAATTTTGGGAAATCTAGGTTACTGAAAAATTGAACTAATTCCATTTAGTTTTTATAGTCCGTACAAATTTTCCCCTTAATTAAACAAAACCATTTATAAATATGGTTGTAAACATAAATTTAAAACTTATCTAAGTTAGTTACATTTAAATATATCAAAAAAATTAATGTGAAATTTTTATTACTTAATTTCATGTCATATTTTTAAATATTCTAATAAACCGTTTATCTAAAAATAAAGTTTCTAAAATATTAGATAAATAATAAAAATTTAATATTCCAATTATTCAACAATAATATTAATTAAGTAAATTATAAAAAATTAAATATAAATATTATATTTATCATAAATTTATTTAATAAAAATATTTTTAAACTAAAACTTTATGATTGCGCTTTATTTGAACGATTTTGATTAACGTTCCCATCTAAAACGTTACAATTTTGAAAGACAACTGTGAAAAGTGCAGAAATGAAATTACTCGATTTCAACGACAATTATGGAATCAAAATTTCAAGTCGGTAGTGTATAACGGAGAGAACAGAACAGCATTTTTCCGAAAAGCGAATTACTCGAAAGGTGATTTTGGGTGTGTCTAACTCTTAGAGGTTTTAGAATTTTTGGTTTTAATTTGGTGAAACAAATGTTTTGCGTTTAATTATTAAAGAGGTTTAGGAATTTTGATTTTAATTTGGTGACATAAATATGAAATATGAAAAATAAGTTTTTATTTTATATACATTTATTTATTTAGTATTATAATAAATTACAGTGACATTGAGATTGATTAGCACTCAAATTTATAAATTCACTGAATTTCTACCGAATCCTAGACAAATACAACCCAACCCATTAGGAAAAAAACAAAATGTAGCATCTCTCCCCCTTTAAGCAAAAAAAACAAAATGTAGCATCTCTCCCCCTTATGCATCTAACAAGTAGACAAACGGCATAAATCTGTGCACCGCTGAAGGCAAAATGAGTGAGATTCTATGTTGGACTCAGCGAGGCCTAATAGCTTAGGGATTTTAAAAAGTAACAAGATGACATCTCGTGGTTTATAATAATGCTGGGAAAATGAGTCACAATAAATGACCAACTCATTCTTTTATAAAGGCCAGTACGTAATATGAGTCACAATAACTTTTGGCCATCTCATTTTTCTAGAAAGTCAATGAGGATACAGGTCACCGATTTATTATCTGGAATTTTATTTATTATAGGACTTTCATGAACCATGTGTAATCAATATTCCCTTCATCCTTTTTTTATTAAAACTAGTATAACCGCCATAAAAATATTAATGTGATTAATATAGTAAAAATTTTTATAAATATAACAAAAAATTATTATAACAAAATGAATATTGCAAAATAAAAAATGCTTTATCAATGCATTCATTTATTTGATTAATTATTTACAATCACATTAAAAATATTAATGTAGTTGATATAGTCAAAGACTATATAAATATAACGAAAAGACCATTGCAACAAGAAGAATGCTTTATCAATGAATACATTTCCTTGATTAACCATGTATAAAAAAGTTATGGGTCAACTTACAAAAAGAAAGAAAAGAAATTAAACATATTATTGCAAAATGGACTATTTTACTAAATAAAGTTTGTTTATATATTAATTTATTCATCTAATTAGAATATGAACTTATTAGAATTGGAATAATCTTAAATGAAATTGGTGGGCCGGGAGCCACCTAGCATGAATTTAATTAACTTACACATTTTATTGTAAAATAGACCATTTTGTTAAATAAAATTTGTTTATATATTAATTTCTCCATTTAATTAGAATATGAACTTATTAGAATTAGATAATCTAATAAACTCTGTAGCACACTATAACTCTTAACAAATATTTAGACTGAGCATATTCCCCTTGAGAATCAATTTTAGTGTCAATTAAAAAAAAATCAATCTTCATCCACCTTAAATTGAAATAAAAAAAAACTTTACAATGATTTATCTAAATAAAAATATAACATATCGTTAATATAATTTAAAATCCTGTAAAATTAATATAATGAATTTTAATAGTGTATATATATGTATAACATTGTGTAAACTTAGATGGCGGATCCACACTAGTAACAGGGTCCTCATTGGTCTTGATCCCATCGCCAGTAATCTTAGCTTCTTTCTTCCTAAAGATATAATTTATGCCTTATACCGAATGGGTATTTTCACTTGGGATAAAATCATTTTGGAATGGACGGGCCTCTCCCCCATTTGGAAATCTGCAGATGAAGTTGGATTGTCGACTGTACACTCTTCTTCCTGGGACGTGGTCATTGCCTCCTTACAGTCATGTGGGATTGTGCGCGGGGGTCATTCTGACCATTTATTTTGGTTCACGCCCAATGTATCTGCTCCTGTCCGCGTCAAAGACATCTATTTTGATCTCATAATTTCAAAGGCTTCGGGTACTGCATGTATATTTCCGATGACTCTATGGAATACAGGTTGCCCTCCAAGAATGGTCTTTTTTGCTTGGCTGGTTTTTAACAACATAAATCTTACATGGGATAATCTGAGAAAGAGGAGTTGGCATGGGCCCAATAGGTGCTCGATGTGCGAGTCGGCAGAGGAGTCAAATCTGCACATGTTTTTTCAATGCATCTCCACACAGGAAATTTGGTATGAACTTGCTATTTTATTTGATTTTCCTCACATTGTCTTTGATTCTATGCATGCAGCCTTTCAATGGTGGGTTTCACAACGTGAAACATGTTGCCCCCTCCTTGTCATCATGATTTGGTTTGCCTGGAAGTGGCGGAACCATAAAATTTTCAAAGACTCCAGGGCCCCTTACAAGTCCATTTTGCCCTGTATTAGCTCTTCTTATGATTATATTTCAGGAACCAGGGTATAGCCTTCTCTGCCTTGTATTTGGCTCTTTTTTGAATATGCTACAAATGCCCGATACATATTGTTTTCTATGAAATATCATATGGTTCTATATGCTACTATTATGTCTCTCTCTGCCTTTTTATACAAGGCATTATGTGCCTCTCTGTTTGGCTTATTCCAGAGGTGTACATGACACCACTTTTGTACCCAATTGTGGCTTTTATATTAGCTTAATATAAACTACCTAGCTTTTTCTTCTGAGAAAAAAAAATTAAAAAAAAAAAAAAAAAATTAAAATATTAAAAAAAAAAATTAAATTAAAAAAATTATTAAAGATTTTGAAAAGTTATATATAAACCAGTAATTTTTGTTTCACGCTGAGCTAAACTCGAATTGGAATATTGAAAAATCATCATTGGAATTAATAATCAACATCAATCAATCCTTTCGTAAAATTTTAATATCAAATAATTCATTTTTCCGAATTAAAGTCCACACAATCGCCTGTTAGAAAGAGGGTAATGAAGTGTGAGAAAGAAACCAATGAGTATTATCGCAATTTCCTCAGCTGACCTCATGAATATCATCACCATTTTATATTACAAATAAATATTTAAATTAAGTATGGGCTTTTAATAAATATTTAGACTAAATATGTGTTTGAGAATAATTTTTTGAAAATCAATTTTAACTATTAATTAAAAAATCAACAAATTTTCACCTATTTTAAGTTGAAATAAAAAATTTTATAAAAATTTGCCTAAATATAACATATTGTCCATATAATTTAAAAAGTAGAATTCTGTAAATTTAGTATAATCAGTGTTAGTATTATGTAAAATTATTGTTATTGGAATTAAAGATTTTGAAAATTTTGTATAAATAATTAATATTGTTATCAAGCTGGTGTAAACTTAATTGAATTGTTGAGTTGAGGCTTCTGTGATCCATATCAGTGTTGAGAAGAATTTTCAACCAAAATCATTGTTTAGATGCCAATTATCCCATTTAAACTTTAATATAAATAAACGAATATTCATTCTTGAATTTAACTAATTAGAAACTGCGTTCTTCTTTCTCAATAGTTCCTTAATAACCTTAAAATAATTATTAATTGAGAAATTACCCCTTTTCAATTCTGTTAGGCCCTTTATTTTAGTATTAAGTCAACTTTCTAACTAACTAAATTAACCTTTATTTAAAATTTTATTTATTTATTTTTTTATTTTTCCTATTTACCTTTAATATATAATATATTAATTTGTATTATATACTTTAACATTAATAATAATTTATTTTTTTACTATTATTATATAAAGTTAAATTAAGACTTAGTTAATTATTAGTGTAAAGTAATAATTAATATAACAATTTCACATTAAAGAAGAATTTAAAGAATGATGTTCCCTTTATAACTTTAATATAAATGAATAAGAACTAATAGCTTTAAAATAATTTTAATGTAACTAACTAATTAGGTGAACTTTTAATAAACAATTTTAATTTAATTAGGTGAACTTTTAATAAGCAATTTTAATTTATTTAATAATATTAGTTTGTATTTTTTATATATCTTTAATAATAAATCTATTATTAGTTTATTCTCATTAAATTTAATCAAATATAGTAATAAATTTAACAAAACTAACTTTTGAATTAATTGAGATCTCCTTTCTCTATTTAAACTGCCGCCATGGTTCTAGTTCTTGTCTTGACGATGAACCACACTAGTTGTGTAACGTCCTCCGGTCATCGGGCGACCGGACGTGCGCTCTCCTACCGAAAATCGACTAAGGCATGAAGCCATGCATGGAGCGACCAAGGATGAGGCGCGATACTAATGTGCGCGGGCAGAATGGCGTTCCATTTATATGGCGATTTGAGCGTGGCAAACGAAGGGCAAGCCGACTTGTAAAAGGGCGTTGCATATCGTTTGGGAGCACGTCGGCTTGTGATTAATGGAGGCGTTGGTCGGTCGGCCAGAGGGGAGGTCGCCACACCTTGAACGCATATAAACAAGGAGGAGAGTTGGTCATTTGGATCATCAACCTTCGCATTCATCCATCGCTCTAAGGAAAAGTGCGAAGTGTGGAAAGAGTCGCAGCTTGAAGGCGCAAAGGTGGTGCGCCCGCCAAGTCGGGTAAGGTGACACGGTCGCATAGTGTATGGGTGGTTGGAGGTGCGGGTGGAGGGCATACTAAGGCCCCCGCTCGCCGGTTGTGTACAAGTTCGGTTATGGGTCGTGCGGGTGTGCACGGGCACGCCCGCCCGTTCGAGCAAAGACTTGTGTACGTTGTATTGTATATTTTGGGTGAGTCGAGGTGTGACCACCGTGTGCTCTTGCACGGGTGGGCACTTGACTTGGTTATGAACGTCGGTTGAGCCTAGCTCCCAGTCATTGTACAAATTCTCATATATATAATAAAAGAAGTTCTCTTGCATATGGTTGTGTTCAAGCTGCTATTTTATCATGTCTTTATTATAATGGTTTCCGCACATTATGATGTTATTCATGTTTATAATGAATGTTAAAGGCGTAGTTCGTAAAGTAAGTCAATAATGGAAAATGTTGGTTACTTAGGCGGCGCCGCACCCGGCCAATTTAACGCAAAAAGAATTGGGGGCGTGACAGGTGGTATGAGAGCAGGCTCACAAGTGGTGAAGCCGTTGCTTGATGATGAACATAGAGAACAGATAGGTATGCAAGGAAAAGTTATGGAGAAATCATGGATGAACAGTCTGGGTTTCATGGACTTGATGGTCCGTGGCAAGACCATTCAAGCTCTGGTGGACACAGGGGCCATTCATAACTTCATGACGACACGGTTGGCAAAAGAGGTTGGACTGATGATCTTCCCATTGAATATGGAGGTCAAGGAAGTGAACTCTAGAGCTAAGGTGGCGGTTTTGGCACACGAAGTGCCGGTGCAGATAAAAGGCTAGAAGGGTCAGTTGGACTTCTCGGTGATGGAGATGAACAACTTTGATGTGATACTTTGATGTTGTCCCCTTCTGTGATGAGGTGGTGCTGGTTGGACAGTCACAAACTTGGACTTTGCCCACTCATAGGCAAAGGAGGGAAGTCAAGGTGCAACATGTTTCTGCACTAAGTTTGGAGAAGGCTATGAAGGAGTCAGATATGGAGACATATGCGGTGATGTTCAAGGGAGTCGAAGGTGATGGAGTGGGGACGCCTGTTCCAACCGAGATTTCTGAAGTGCTGACCAAGTATGTGGATTTGATCCCTGATGATCTGCCGAAGAAGCTTCCACCAAGGCGTGCAGTGGACCATAGCATTGAGCTTGAACCAGGGAAGCAACCACCGGCTAAAGCACCTTATCGTTTATCAGGGCCTGAGTTGGAGGAATTGAAACGATAGATAAAGGAGTTAACTGATGCAGATTTTATTAGACCTTCAAGGTCCCCTTATGGAGCTTCGGTATTGTTCCAGCGGAAGAAGGATTTGAATGAGCTACGGATGTGTTGTGATTACCATGCATTGAACAAGCAGACGGTAAGGAATAGGTATCCTTTGCCATTGGCTGCTGATTGCTTTGACAAGCTTGCGAAAGCCCGAGTGTTTTCCAAGATGGACTTGAGGCATGGGTATTATCAGGTGCAGATAGCTGAAGGAGACGAGAAGAAGACAACGATAGTAACAAGGTATGGTAGCTTTGAGTTCCTTGTTATGCCATTCCGGTTGTGCAATGCTCCTGCTACGTTTTTCACTTTGATGAATGATGTTCTACGACCATACTTGGATTCGTTCGTAGTAGTGTACTTGGACGATATAGTGGTGTACAGTGACAACATGGAGGATCATAAGAAGCACTTGGCGATGGTGTTTGAGGCACTGAGGGCAAATCAGTTGCTCTTGAACAAGTCTAAGTGTGTGTTCGCTCAGACCGAGATTCCGTTCCTTGGGCATATTTTGGTCAAGGGTACATACAGATGGAGCCGAGCAAAGTGAAGGCGATCGAGGACTAGGTTGAACCGAAAAATGTCCATGAGATGAGGGTGTTCTTGGGCATGACCAACTACCAACGGAAGTTTGTAGAGGGGTACTCCAAGGTGACATCAGCACTGACAGACTTATTGAACAAAGACAAGAGGTGGTGTTGGACAGATAAATGTCAGAGGGCATTTGATGACTTGAAGAGGAGGATGGTTACAACACCGATACTGAAGTTTCCTGACTTCGGGAGACCATTTGAGGTACACACTGATGCTTCAGATTTTGCCATAGGAGGGGTTCTTATGCAGGATGGGCATCCGGTGGCATATGAGAGTCGGAAGTTGTAGGATAGAGAACGAAGGTATCCGGTTCATGAGAAGGAGATGACTGCAATCATTCACTGTCTTCACGTGTGGAGGCATTACCTGATTTGGAAGCCGTTTGTTGTCAAGACTGACAAAGTTGCAGCAAGTTATTTTGCATTACAATCGAAGCTTTCTGCGAAGCAAGCTCGTTGGCAAGATTTTTTGGTAGAATTCGACATGTCTATTGAGTATAGACCGGGTAGACACAATGCACTAGCAGATGCCCTTAGTAGGAAGGGACAACTTGCATCATTGGAGGGTGAAGATCGGGCAACAAGGAGTAGAAGTCGGGTTCAGATGTCAGAAGAGATGCATAATAAACTCAAGGGAAGTGTTGAAACCGATACTTTGGCGCAGAATATAGTGAAGCAAATAAAGGAGAGGAAGACAGAAAAGTTCTTTCTATGGGATGGGTTCTTGTTCTTTGGAAACCGACTCTATGTTCCAAAGTCATCTGGACTCAGGAGGCACCTTTTGAAGGAGTGCCACGATTCTCCATGGGCTGGCCACCTAGGGCAGCGTTGTTCTTTGGCATTGTTGGAGAGAGGATTCTTTTGGGAAAAGATGCGAGAGGATGTGGAGGAGTATGTACATACGTGCATTATTTGTCAGCAGGACAAATCGGATACTCAGAGACAAGGAGGAATGTTGCAGCCTTTACCGATTCCAGAGAGGCCATGGATGAGTGTCTCGATGGACTTCATCACTCAGTTACCACAGGTTCAGGGGTATAATGAAATCATGGTCGTGGTTGATCGTTTTTCCAAGTATGTTGTCTTTGTTCCTACAAAGATGCCTTGTGGAGCCGAGCGGACTGTGGAATTGTTCTTTAAGAACATAGTGAAGTATTGGGGGATGCCATTGAGCATTGTGTTGGATAAAGATCTGCGTTTTACAAGAAGATTTTGGACCACATTTTTCAAGCTAGTTGGGACAGAGTTGTTGATGAGTTCGAGTTACCATCCACAGAGAAATGGACAGACTGAGAGAATCAACGCATTGCTGGAGGATTACTTGCGACATTATGTGACGACTGATTAGAAGAATTAGCCTGAACTCTTGGATATTGCATAGTTTAGCTACAATGTTCAAAAGAGTTCTGCGACAGGGTACGGTCCATTTGAGTTGGTGAATGGGCAAATGCCGGTTGCACTGCATACCGTAGTGACAGGATGTTTTTGAGGAGTCCTCATGCGAAGAAGTTCATGAAGGCTTGGGAGGAGACCTTGGAGGTGGCACAGTTGCGTTTGCATGATGCTGCAAGGAGAATGAAGAAATATGCTAATAGGGGAAGACGGGATGTGCACTTCAGTGTGGGAGATATGGTGTTTCTCAGGATTACCGGGGAGCAGTTTCAACCAGCGAAGGGAAGTATGAGGGACCATTCTAGGTGAAGAAGAGAGTGGGGGAAGTTGCTTATGAGCTGGAGCTTCCACACCATATGCACATGAAGCATCCAATTTTTCACATTAGTCAGTTGAAGAGATGTAAACTTGATGCTGATCATCCAGAGAGAGTTGAACTGCCGAGAGGACTAGCCGGGATTGTGGATAAACCAGGATTGGAGTTGGAGAAGATTTTGAGCTTCAGAACTACAGGGATTGGTTGCCACATGAAACGGAAGTATCTTGTCAGATGGAAGAATGCATTAGAAGAGGAGAGATGGGAATTGGAGGACTCACTTTGGAGATGGAAGAAGAAGATTGCGAAGTATGAATGGAAGATACTGAGGCAGTCGGCATTGTCGAGGGCAACAATGATTTCTAGTGGGGGAGGATGTAACGTCCCGCGGTCATCGGGCGACTGGGCGCGCGCTGTCCTACCGAAAATCGACTAGGGCATGAAGGCGTGCATGGAGCGACCAAGGATGAGGCGCGATACTAATGTGCGCGGGCAGAATGGCATTCCATTTATATGGCAAGTTGAGTGTGGAAAACGAAGGGCGAGCCGACTTGTAAAAGGGCGTTGCATATCGTTTGGGAGCGCGTCGGCTTGTGATTAATGGAGGCGTTGGTGTGTCGGCCGGAGGAGAGGTTGCCACACCTTTAACACATATAAACAAGGAGGAGAGTTGGTCATTTGGATCATCAACCTTTGCATTCATCCATCGCTATAAGGAAAAGTGCGAAGTGTGGAAAGAGCCGCAGCTTGAAGGCGCAAAGGTGATGCGCCCGCCAAGTCGGGCAAGGTGACACAGTCGCATAGTGTATGGGTGGTTGGAGATGCGGGTGGAGGGCATACTAAGGCGCCTGCCCGCCGGTTGTGTACAAGTTCGGTTGTGGGTTGTGCGGGTGTGCACGGGCGCGCCCGCCCGTTCGGGCAAAGACTTGTGTACATTGTATTATATATTTTGGGTGAGTCAAGGTGTGACAATCGTGCGCTCTTGCATGGGTGGGCGCAAGACTTGGTTATGAACGTCGGTTGAGCCCAGCGCCCGATCATTGTACAAATTCTCATATATATAATAAAAGAAGTTCTCTTCCATATGGTTGTGTTCAAGTTGTTGTTTTATCATGTCTTTATTATAATGGTTTCCGCACATTATGATGTTATTCATGTTTATAATGAACGTTGAAGGCGTAGTTCGTAAAGTAAGTCAATAATGGAAAATGTTAGTTACTTAGGCGGTGCCGCACCCGTCCAATTTAACGCAAGAAGAATTAAGGGCGTGACAAGTTAGTTCGAAACCGATCGACAAATAAATTATAATGTAATTTTGGCCCCAAAAAAAAATCTACATCATTAAAATTAATAATCAATATCAATTTATCCTTTTTCATATAATTTTATTATCAGATAATTCATTTTTCCGAATGGAGTTGTCTATAATGCGACCTTTTGAAGATTCCGGTGACGGAATTCGGCAGAAGAAATGAGGTTAAATCTTGATTTTTAGCAGTTAAAATGGTTTTTTAACTGCATATTTGGATTCAGCGCCCTGAAAAACCCCTGGGAGCCATTGATTGTGCAGAAACTAGCTATCAAACTTGGGATTCCAATAAATTGCTGCCGGATTTTGACCGGAAAAATCCGCCAGAAAAGCTTTCAAAAAGTCGCGTTATAGAGTACTGCTTTCCGAATTAAAGTCCACACAATAGCTTGTTAGAAAGAGGGTAATGAATTGTCAGAAAGAAACCAATGGGTATCATCGCAATTTCCTCAGGTGTACGTCATGAAATACATCACCATTTCCTCCGCGTTCTCGTACTTATTTTATTTTAACACGTTTCCCGGACAATTTCCAGACTTGTTTTATTAGCTCGTTAGGCGAACTGCCCCGTTACAGACAATTTCCATTTTAAAATTGTAAACTGCCATAAGGAAGCGTGAATAATGATGTAAAAATGACTTAAATTTGCGATAAGATACAGAAGCGTGAAGAAGTACTGTGTTCTTCCTACAGCAGAAAAATATGGCTGAAGAGCAAATAGAGATGTCGAGTCTGGACGAACGAGTTGAAGAAAAGCAGAAAAATATGGCTGAAGAGCAAACAGAGATGTCGAGTCTGGACGAACGAGTTGAAGAAAAGCAGAAAAATATGGCTGAAGAGCAAATAGAGATGTCGAGTCTGGACGAACGAGTTGAAGAAAAGAAGCAGAATGGGAAAACAGCCGATTTGCAAAACACCGACAATACTGCTGCCGCTCCTTCGAAGGATTCAGATATCTCAACATGGGAACTTTTTAAGTATGCCGATTCATTTGATCTGTGCCTTATGGTATTTGGCACTGTAGGAACCATTATAGATGGAATGACCATGCCTGTGATGATGCTTATACTGAGCAGTTTGATAGACACATTAGGAAATGGTCCTTCGGCCGGGGAATCGGCCGGGGAATCGCGTGATAAAATCAGAACGGTAATCATCATTTCTTTTAAACAGAAAAAAGGTAGCATAATGTCCATCTCGCACATTGATGAATGTCTCAGTGTTGGTTAATTGTGCAGTTGACTTTACGTATGGTGTATTTTTCAATCGGCGTGTTTTTCGCTGCGTTTCTAGGTCGGTATAATAAGGCTTAAGCGCTTCGTTTTCCTTTTAACTACTGCTTGAGAAGGATTTTTTATGATCTCATCTGTGACTAATTGTCTGGTTTGCTTTGTTTTTTCAGAGGCGTTCTGTTGGGCAAGGACGGGTGAAAGGCAGGCATCTAGGATGCGTATAAAATATTTGAAAGCGGTATTGAGGCAGGAGGAGGGATTCTTCGATACCCAAGGCACCACCACATCAGAAGTGGTTACCAGCGTTACTAATGATACTCTGGTTATACAGGACGTATTTGCTGAAAAGGTATGTATGATCTTAATTTCTCTCGTCTAACTGCTCAGTGTACTGACTGTTCATTAAAGTTTCTAATCGTAATCCTTTTGGGAGATTGTCCATCTTCAGCTACCCAGCTTCCTCATGAATGCTGCTTTATTCGTCACCGGTTATTCTGTTGCATTCTATTTGACATGGAGACTGGCATTAGCGTCATTTCCTTTCGTTATGTTGCTGATAATTCCTGGGGTAATGTATGGACGGATTCTGGTGGAGACTTCTCGCAAGTTGAATGAAGCATATAATATAGCTGGCAATACTGCGGAGCAAGCTCTTTCATCCATTAGAACGGTCTTTTCTTTCGTTGGAGAGGAGAGGACAATGGCCAAGTTCTCGGATGCCCTTAATGTAACTATAGTGTTTGGGCTCAAGCAGGGTCTTGTCAAAGGTTTGGCAATAGGAAGCGGAGGAGTGACCTTCTGTATCTGGGCGTTCAACGCTTGGTACGGTAGCACTTTGGTTATGTTTCATGGCGGAAGCGGAGGAAAGATTTTCGCGACTTCAGTTTGCTTACTTTTGGGAGGCTTGTAAGCTTTCTACCTATCCATTTCTCTTTCTCAATTATTTCTCTTTCGTATGTTCAACCAGACTTTCTGGAATCGGTGATGTGGTTGCAGAGGTCTGGGGACTGCGCTTCCGCTTATCAGATACTTTTCAGAAGCACGTGTCGCTGCTAAACGTATCTCTCAGATGATTGAAAGAGAACCGACCATTGACTCGGCAGATCCAAAAGGAGAAATATTGCAGGAGGTCATCGGCGAAGTTGAATTTAGAAATGTTGAGTTTGCATATCCATCTCGACCCGAGTCCAAGATATTTCACAATTTCTGTCTAACCATTCCCGCAAGCAAGACCGTTGCGTTGGTGGGAGGAAGTGGGTCAGGCAAATCTACGGCTGTGGCGCTGATAGAGAGGTTCTATGATCCCCTGGGTGGACAGATTCTGCTTGATGGAGTGAACACTAAAGCGCTACAGTTGAAATGGTTGCGTTCCCAAATTGGATTGGTAAGTCAAGAACCTGCACTCTTTGCTACATCGATCAAGGAGAACATCTTGTTCGGAAAAGAGGGAGCCGACATGGACCAGGTTATTGCTGCCGCCAAGTCTTCCAATGCTCACAATTTCATCAGTCAACTACCAGATGGTTATGACACACAGGTAAATTTTCCATTTGTTTAAATCGCAAACTCCATCACAACCACATACATTCGATTTGATTTTCCTTCCGTTTTGGGGAATACAGGTGGGTGAGCGCGGAGTCCAGATGTCGGGAGGGCAAAAGCAACGGATAGCTATTGCAAGAGCTATGCTCAAAGATCCCCGTCTACTTCTTCTCGACGAGGCCACAAGTGCCCTAGATGCAGAGTCGGAGAAGATCGTTCAGGGTGCTCTAGACCAGGCTTCAGTCGGACGCACAACTATTATAGTTGCTCATCGCCTTTCCACCATCCGCAACGCGGACATGATTGCGGTGGTTCAAGGTGGTCATGTGATCGAGACAGGTGCGCATAACGATCTGATACATAAATCCAACGGAGCATACGCTACTTTGGTGCAACTGCAACAGGCCGCGGTAGATAAGCCAGATGAGAGATTGGAAGGGCCCGGTATTCTAGGCCAACAATCTTTGAGACCAAGCAGCATTAGCGCATATAGTAGATCGAGTTCGAACAAGTCCGTATCAGTCCAGCAAGAACTGGTAGATGAACAAAAGCTTCCTGCCGCCCCCTCATTCCGTCGGCTTTTTCTTCTAAATGCTCCGGAATGGAAGCAGGCTCTATTAGGCTGCTCAGGAGCCTTAGCTTTCGGGGCAGTTCATCCTGTTTATTCCTTCTTCCTCGGGGCAGTTGTACATGTATTTTTCCTCAAGGACCATGACCAGATCAAATCCAAAATCAAAGAGTACAGCGTCATTTTCTTGGCCTTAGGAGTAATATCGTTCTCATTAAACGTGTTGCAGCACTACAGTTTCGCAGCTATGGGAGAATATCTCACTAAAAGAATTCGCGAGCGGATGCTGTCCAAAATACTGACATTCGAGGTTGGGTGGTTCGATAAGGACGAGAATAGTAGCGGGTCTATTTGCTCCAGACTCGCAACAGAGGCCAATGTGGTAAGTATCTCATATGAAGGTTTTAATATTTCTAATAGAATTGTGATTATGTTACGATTTTCTAATGATTTGAATATGGTATTTGCAATACAGGTAAGATCTCTGGTGGGAGATCGCATATCATTACTTGTACAAACTGCATCCACTACGACAATAGCCTTTACGATGGGTTTGATCATAGCATGGCGTCTTGCCATTATAATAATTGCAGTGCAACCCCTCATCGTATTATGTTTCTACACCAAAAAGGTTCTCCTCAAGGCCATGTCTGAAAAGGCTATCAAATCTCAAGATCAAGGCAGTCAACTCGCGGCAGAGGCTGTGGCTAACCATCGTACTATTAGCGCCTTCTCTTCACAGGAGAAGATTCTCCGTCTCTTCGAAAAGACACAAGAAGGCCCTCGCAGAGAAAGTATTAAACAATCTTTGTATGCAGGATTCGCTCTGGCAGCATCACAATTTATCACTTTAAGCAATACGGCTCTGGACTTCTGGTATGGAGGGCAACTTGTTTTCAAAGGGAAAATTACTTCCGAAGCACTTCTCCAAGTTTTCATCATTTTGATGAGCACCGGAAAAGTGATAGCAGACGCAGGAAGTATGAGCAGCGACATCGCTAAAGGCTCTGATGCTGTCGAATCTGTATTTGGCATCCTAGATAGAGAGAGCCGCATAAACCCAGACGATGAAAGGGGCGAGAAAACGGTTAAGATAGAAGGAAACGTGGATTTGAGAAATGTAGACTTCGCTTACCCAGCTCGCCCAGATGTTATGATCTTCAAGAATTTCTGCTTGAGTATAAACGCAGGCAAAAGTATGGCTCTTGTAGGACAAAGCGGATCGGGAAAGTCGACCATCATTGGATTAATTGAAAGATTCTACGACCCGCTAAAAGGATCAGTGAAAATTGATGGCAGTGACATCAGGTCCTTCAATCTGAGGAGTCTGAGAAAGCACATTGCTCTGGTAGGTCAAGAGCCCACTCTGTTCGGAGGAAGCATTCGAGACAACATTCTCTATGGCAAAGAGAATGCCAGCGAGGTGGAGATGATCGAAGCTGCGAAGGCTTCTAATGCTCACGACTTCATCAGGTAAGCTCTGCAGTTGAAGCAGATAGTTTATGACAAAATTATGATTTATTCAATCGGTTACAATTGAAACAAATTATTTATTCAATAGAAATTAAGACACATTGAATCAAGTCTGGTCACTGAAATTCACTTGGATTTGTGAAGCTCTTTGGAGGAGGGGTACGACACAAACTGCGGAGATAGAGGAGTTCAATTGTCAGGAGGGCAAAAGCAGCGGATTGCGATAGCGAGGGCGATAATAAAGAATCCAAGCATATTACTGCTGGATGAGGCAACAAGCGCGTTGGACAGCCAGTCAGAGAAGATTGTTCAAGAGGCGCTGGACAGAATAATGGTGGGAAGAACGAGCATTGTGGTAGCTCATCGACTGACCACCATTCAGAATGCAGATTCGATTGCTGTGATTCAAGAAGGGAAAGTGATTGAACAGGGAAGTCATTCGTATCTGATGAGCAAAGGGGAAGGCAATCCATATTACTCTCTCGTCAACATGCAGCGACACCACCACTAGATTCTCATCTTACCAACACAGTAAAGTATTCTCCATGATCCACGTAGTAAATCTTCCTTTGTGCCTTCGTTTAAATATGCAATTTGGATGGTCAAATATATGGCATTCCCGCTGGCTCCGAATTTCAATGTAACTCTGTTTATCGAATGAAAAATTGACAGCGAATTTCTGTTTTATAGGAGCCTTAAATATTTTAAACGTATTTATAAATACTAAAGCAATCTTTGGGATAAGTCAATGATGTGTTTATGTTTAATACCTTATATTCTTTAACGGCCAAAACATTATTAAAAAAAAATAATCAGTGTAATCTGTAGTGTTTTTGTTTGTTGAGTATGGAGTTGTTTTTAGTGTGATTTTTTAGAATTTTTTTGTCGGGGTTAAATTTATTTAAAATCTGGTAGCAATTTATTGAAATCACAAGTTTGATGGGTAATCTCTGCACAATCAAAATTTCCTAAAAAATTTTCAGGGTGCTGAATCCATATATACAGTTAAAATACCGTTTTAAATAACACAAATCAAGATTTAACCTCAATTTTTCCCACCTACTTCCGGCTCCGGAAAATCCAAAAAATTACACTAAAAACAACTTCATTTACAATTCCATATAAAATTTAAAACTATAAAACATTTTATTTAAACTTTCATATAAACTTGTATATATTTAAACCAAAAAACAAGTACCAATACATTGATTTACAAATTTGAAAATGCTAAAAAAATTTGCATGTTAAAAGTTAATGTCTATTTTTTAATTTCATTATATTTCAAAATAATAAAAATATATATTTAATTAAAAATAATAAAAATATATATTTAATTATTAAATGTCTGTATTTTAATTTCATTATATTTTAAATAATAAAAAATATATGTTTAATTACTAATTTAATAATGTTATATATTGAAAATGAAAGTATTTAGTATTTTTATATATATATTAAATTATTATTATTATATTATTATTATTATATACATTAAATGAAAAATACATAATTATCTTATTAATTATTATTATCCTGTATATTCTAAATCTCTTCATATTAGAAACGCCAATTTTTATAATTGCCAGTTATTTGATAAATCGGTTGCAATCAAACTGCCACTTATATTATAACCGGTTGCAGTCAAACTGCCAGTTATATTATAATTGGTTTACAGTCAAAAATAAATAAAGCCTTCTCAATTTTTTTAAAATTATCATGTAAATTTTAATTTTTTTAAATATAAATATATTTTGTATTTTATGAAATTTTCTATTAGTTAAATACAACGAAGAAATAATTTTTGTGTAGTTTTATCATCATCATCATCTCATTATAATTTTGACAAAGGTTAGTATTGCAACAAAGATTGTGACACTGAGATCTAATAGGGTTGTACGGGGACAAGGACACTCGCACTTTAAGAGGAAGCGACCAAAAACTTTTTTATCTTCTTATAATCTCCATTGATCTTCTAATAAATGATTTTATCTTAAAAGATTTCATAAACATTGTAGCACACCAGTTTTTTTTGCTTATTCTTGACTATTGTAATTGCTAATTATTTACTAATTATTTATGCATTACCACAAAAACTCTAAACATAATGTTTCATTTGCCTAAAATTTCCACTATAAACTATGGCTATCCAATAATTACTTCTTACATTTTGTTCAATAGCATACATCTCTTAAATACTAGATCCATCAATATTATCCCTAGTTACTCCAGAATGTGAGATTGGAAAAGCTTTGTATGCTTTCTTCCATGCCACACATATTCTACCACACGATGAATGCATAATTCACCTTAAATTGTTTGGCATAAAAAAAAATCAAAACTATAACATAAATCCTCTTTCCACTTTTTTTTTGTGAAGACTTAGTAGAATTACCCATGGTAACATTATCATGAATATGATACAAAACGCAACATGATTCTTGATACCACTAACATTTTGGTCAATTTTCTCATTCCCACCACCATTTTGATCAAGATTTTCTTAGTGATTTTATCAACCCTCTCCCCATTATTAGTTGTTTCTATAATGATCTTGTGATTAGAAATAACATCAACTCCCAAAATGGATTTTGTGATTAGAAATAACATCAACTCCCAAAATGAAACTCATTAGAATTAGTGGTAGATTCAATCCTCAATTTCAAGTCTTGTATAGCCTTCCTCTTTGATTAATTAATTTCTAATGTGAAGTAACTCCTATTCACATTGCACGATGAAAATATGCACACAAGAAAGTATTTACATTGCATGATGAAAATATGCACACAAGGAAGTATTTGTGATTCAACAGAACAGTAGGAAATATATTAAGATTTGAATTTGATTGTATTGAAGGGTGGAATCAATGTGTGGATGTCATTTTTTAGTTTTAACTATATTTTTTCATTTTTTTAATAAAAATCTTATAAATTAATTTTTGGCATAATTTCCAGTCTTCGTAACCTTGGGAAGAGAAATTCAAATTTGGGATTTAAATTTTTAAAACGAATGTAAAATTGATATATATTGAATTTGATTCTAAGGCTTGGATGGAGTATATGAAATTATCTATGCTATATCCTCCTTGATTAAATATAAATGCTATTTTTTTACTATACATTTTATCTTTAATCTAATCTAGATTCCCATTATGGATTATAATTCCTAGAAATGAAAAACTAGGTCATGTAATTATTCCATTCAAGAGATATATATATTCTTTCAAATGAAAAGGAATATTTCAATAAAGTACTAAAAGAATATTAAAAGGAGGATTTTTTTTGTGTATGTATTTGTTGAAACATTTGGACTCTTTGGATCTTCTTCCTCTACATTGACAAACTTTGACAACTTTCTAATACTAGCCATCCATTTGCATTTAACCATGAATGATTAGAATGCAAACCCTAATGCACTTAATTCAAACGCACCAAACACACTCTTCCTTCACTACCTTCTAATTTTTCTTAGATGGAATCGCTTGAAAGAGTTATTGGTTGTGGAATGCATGTTCTTTCTATAATTTGTTTTGAAGTACTTATTCTCTTCCATTGCATGATATCCAAACCTCTAGATTAAGGATGTTGATATTTTGGGGGAATTTTTTTATGTAGCTTTTATCAATTCTTTCATACTCTTGTTTTGGAAAACATATTCTTACATCTTATTTAGGAATGCATAGAACTTAATGTTCTAGTTTCTAACTAAAGAATTGTTGGTTTGCATCAACTTTTTCTTTAGATGCAAGAATATTTTTTCAATGCTTCCTCAACATAATTTTTCTTCCTTCTAATTCATTTTAATATTTTTGTGTCATATTCCATGGTTGAGATTATATTCCCTTTATAAGTGAAGGGCCTTTAATGTGCATAGATATTGTTTTTGAATTTTTGTAATTACTATACCATTATGCATTAGTTAACCCATTTCTTCATTTTTTGGTATGCATTGTGACTTTTCGGTGTGTATAATGAGTTAATGTTGGGTATTTATATATTGTTTAGGATGTAATTAGGAGTTTGTAATGAATTTAAAAAAAGAAAACTTAACTTGTGTTAACATAATATCCAAATATAATGCCCCAAATTGAAGAGGAATATAGAACCTAGGAATTAATCAGGAAAATTCACTTAAATTGGGCATGAGTAGATACTATATAATACTTTTGCTTGCTTCAATCCTAAATAATCAATTCCACATACTGTCCATCTAGAATTCCAACTGTTAGTGACTTATTAGAACTGCATGAGAACTAGTAGATAATAGGAAAAGTTATCTCTCTTTAAGGATGCCATCAATATAGACGAGTATGTTCTATATGTCTAAGTCATTTAGATCATAAGTTGAAAACTACTAACAAACATTTAGAATTGTTAATTTTAGATAACAATGGTATGTTCTTGTTGAAAATAGAAACAAGAAATGTTAAAAATAGCATCTAGAAATTCCAATTTAATTTGTCCTTGAATTAAATTGTGAGTTAAATTGTAATTTTTTTTCCTGATAGCAACTTCTAATAGTTAACTAAATTAAGTTGGCTTAGTTAACTTAGGAATTTCCAGTTGGAAGTCTATCTGAAGTCATGTAAGTGTGATCCCTAAGTTTTAGGGGTCCATATTGAGCTTATTTGAGTTGTAATTAGATAGCTCATTTTAACTAAGTTATAGATAGTTGAACTAGTTCTAACTATTGGTGGAGCTAGTAGAGGTCTAGTAGTGAGTTGGTGCACTGGTGTGTCCTTAGTGCTACTCCAGCTAACTAGAGATTCACTCAAGAGAAACTCATGCATGTTAGTTCAAAGAAATACCCAATTGAGACTATAGTGCATGTACAGTGTACTATCAGTTGTATGATTTTATGGGTTGTAAAAATAATGCATGCAATCAGTTATGGACCTAAGTTTGGATTGCATAGTTAGGGAAGAAGGATTTCCTCATTAAACAAAGGCTAATTCCTCTAGGAATTGTGCAAGGAAATATGGGCTTGGAGAGCAGAAGAATAGGCTAAGGTTTGGCTTGATCTAGCTTGTGAGAAGATGGTTGATTATACTTGTGTAGGAATTATTTTAGTGAGAACAAGCTTTGTCTTTTAGCTCATATTTCTTATTTATGCAATATAGATAGTAGGGGTTTTGAGTTGTGGCTTTCCTTGGATAAGTATTGTGTTATGTGCTATTTATCATCTTCCTCTTGTCGATTATTGTTTTCATTGATCTTTATGGGCTTCCATTGTAAAGAGTAGAGTAGATTCTTATCTTGTGTTTTAGGAAATTACATGAGTTGTGAATCTACAGGAAAATATACATGGTGTCGGAGATGAAGACTGCATAGAAGAGAATAATTTGAAGACCCTATGTGCAAACTTCTTAATGGAGCTAGAAGGCTGCTAGTGGGTAGATCAGTGAGCCAATGTCTAGTGACATAAAAGGAGTTATGATCATTGATATTGGCAGATTGAGGAGAAGGAATTTTCTGGGTGGTGAGTTTGCATAGCGGATATGAAACTCATGTAGAGATCACTAGTAGGGGGAATTTTGAGCCAAGTGGGCAAAGGGAGAACATGCAACGATACCTCTAGGTTTGAGGTGGGGCAATGTGAAGTGATAGTCCCAAGATGGTTGAAATTGGGCAGGGTCCATTGAGAGGTTTTGTCTCATGGATCGTACCTTTCTATGAGATCCCAAAGTACATAGTAGCAGGAGGAATCAGTAGCGATTGAGCAGTTAGAGATCAGAGTGACAGAGGATAGAGAAGTTAGATTCTAGAGAGGGAAAAGCAAAGTTGATAGCAGTGTAGAAAGGCAGAGTCAACAAAAGCACATAGCTTTTAGTCGACATAGGCAGTAGCAGTCAAAGGCTTTGGTTACAGATGCATCATACTAATTCGAGTTGCATGTTTTTTTAGTTTCAGGAGTTGTTGTAGAAACAACAATAGAGAAAAGTGTTGCATGCAGAACATTCCAAAGGTTCAGGATCAGGATAGAGTTGAATTCCTTTCTTATTGAGAGGGAGCGTTGAAATTAGAAACAAGAAATATTAAAAATAACATCTAGAAATTCCAATTTAATTTGTCCTTGAATTAAATTGTAATTATTTTCTCATAACAACTTGTAATAGTTAACTAAGTTAAGTTGACTTAGTTAACTTAGGAATTTTGAGTTGGAAGTCTATATGAAGTCATGTAAGTGTGATCCCTAATTTTTAGGGTTCTAGATTGAGTTTATTTGAGTTGTAATTAGATAACTTAGTTTGAGTGAGTTATAGATAGTTAAACTAATTCTAACTGTTGGTGGAACTAGTAGAGGTCTAGTAGTGACTTGGTGCATCCTCAGTGCTACTCCAGCAAACTGGAGATTCACTTAAGAGAAACTCATGCATGTCAGTTCACAGAATGACCTAGTTGAGACTAGAGTGGAGGGACATTGTACTATCAGTTGTATGATTTTCCTAGTCGTACAGATCATGCATGCAGTTAGTTATGGACCTAAGTTTGGATTGCACAGTTATTGTAGAAGGATTTCCTCATTAAATAGAGGATAATCCTCTAGGAATTACGCAAGTAAATAGGGGGTTGGAGAGCAGTAGAATAGGCTAAGGTTTGGCTTGAGCTAGCTTGTGAGCAAAGAGTTGATTATACTTGTGCATGAATTGTTCTAGTGAGAACAAGATTTGCATTTTCACTTAGATTTATGATTAATGCAATATAGATAGTAGGGGTTTTGAGCTATGGCTTTCCCTGGATAGATATTGTGTTATGTTCCATTGATTATCTTCCTCTTGTCGATTACTATTTTCATCAATATTTATGGGCTTCCGTTGTAAAGAGTAGAGTAGATTCTTGTCTTGTGTTTAAGGAAATTACATGAGCTATGAATCTACAGGAAAACCTACATAGTATCGGAATTGAAGATAATATAGAAGAGAATAATTTGAAGACCCTATGCGTAGACTTCTTAATGGATCTATCAGGCTGCTAGTGGGCAGATCAATGAGCCAATGTTTAGTGACACAAAAGGAGTTGTGATAATTGATTTTGGAAAATTGAGGAGTAGCAATTTTTTGGGTGGCAAGTTTGTAGAGCAGATCTGAAACTCATGCAGAGACCTTGAGTAGGGGGGAATTTTGATCCAAGTGGGGAGAGGGAGCACATGAATCCATACCTCTAGGTGTGAGGTTGGACAATGTGAAGTGATAGCCCCAAGAGGGTTGAAATTGGGCAGCGTCCATTGAGAGGTTTTGTATCATGGACCGTACCTTGCTATGGGAGCCCAAAGTACATAGTGTTAGGAGGAATGAGTAGCAGTTGATGCAGTCAAAGATCAGAGTGATAGAGGCTAGAGCAGTCAGATACTGTAGAGTGCAAAGAATAGTTAATAGTAGTGAAAAAAGGCAGAGTCAGCAGATGTGTATATTTTTCAGTCGACAGAGGCACTAGTAGTCAAAAACTTTGGTGATAGATGCATCATATTGATTCAAGTTGGATTTTTTTAGCTTCAGGAGTTTTTGTAGAAGCAACACTAGAGAGAAGTATTGCATGTAGAACATTCCAAAGGTTCAGGATCGAGATAGAGTTGAATTCCTTTCTTGTTGAGAGGGAGTGTTGAAAATAACAACAAGAAATGTTAAAAATATCATCTAGAAATTCCAATTTAATTTTTCCTTGAATTAAATTGTAATTCTTTTCTCATAGCAACTTGTAATAGTTAACTAAGTTAAGTTTACTTAGTTAACTTAGGAATTTTGAGTTGGAAGTCTATCTGAAGTCATGTAAGTGCGATCCCTAAGTTTCAGGGGTACAAATTGAGTTTATTTGAGTTGTATTAAATAACTCAGTTTGACTGAGTTATAGACAGTTAAACTAGTTCTAACTAATGGTGGAACTAGTAGAGGTCTAGTAGTGAGTTGGTGCATCCTCAGTGCTACACCAGCTAACTTGAGATTCACTCAAGAGAAACTCATTCATGTCAGTTCAGAGAATGATCCAGTTGAGACTAGAGTGCAGGGACATTGTACTATCAGTTGTATGATTTTCTTAGTTGTACAGATCATGCATGCAATCAGTTATGGACCTACGTTTGGATTTTGCAGTTATGGAAGAAGGATTTCCTCATTAAATAGAGGCTAATTCCTCTAGGAATTGTGCAAGTAAATAGGGGCTTGGAGAGTAGCAGAATAGGCTAAGGTTTGGCTTGAGCTAGCTTATGAGAAGAGAGTTGATTATTCTTGTGGAGGAATTGTTCTAGTGAGAACATGATTTGTATTTTCACTCAAATTCCTGATTAATGCAATATAGACAGTAGGGGTTTTGAGCTGTGGATTTCCTTGGATAAATATTGTGTTATGTGCCATTGATTATCTTCCTCTTGTCGATTACTGTTTTCATCGATCTTTATGGGCTTCCACTGTAAAGAGTAGAGTATATTATTGTCTTGTGTTTTAGGAAATTAAATGAGTTGTGAATCTATAGGAAAATCTATAGTTCTATGTTTGCAACAATTACTTCAATTTCCTTTTATTATCCCAATGATAATTTCTAGTTAATTTCCAATAGTAATCACATAAACCATTAATTCACATTGACAGTAACTGTAGATAAAACATAAACAATAAAGTGCAGAAGACAAGCTAGGACAAGAGAACACAACATTTTGGCTCAAGCTAGGGAAACACCTAAAGATGGGGAACACCCTTGATCAATTCTTCTTATTATGAATAGAAAATGTTTAACAAAGAGAGAGAGAGAGTAGAATAATACAAAGTCAAAGCCAAAATTTAATTTCCAATTTGATGATCCAATACTATTGTCCAAAATAGCCCAATCTAATATGTAGTTATGCCCTTGGTCAACAACAGCCAAATTCTGCCCTAACCATAAAGTCAACAATAGTCAAAGTCTAGTGAAAGTATTCCAGAATAGCTCAGTCAAAGGAGATAGGAACTTAGCCTCTATTGACGGTAAAACAACAACAAAAACAATAAAATTTGGAGTGGTCAAACTTGCTAAAAAATAATGTTAGCCTTGCAGTCAAACTACCACCTCAGACCCACCGTCAATGCCAGTTCACACGCCCATATTTTATTTATTTTTATCCCAATAAATATATCCCAGTGAAATAAAATGATTCCTCCAAAAATCGTTGTCAAAACAGGTTAAAGGAGCCTCGGTCAATGCCGGTCAAATCTGGCTGAAATAGGAAGTCAACGCCAAGTCATATTGTCCTCCAAAACTTGCATGTGTGAAGAAGAAATGTTTCCCTACAATTTGTATGACCCAATAAATGGAGGGAAATAAATATGATGCGTGATGATTGTGTAAAATGAGGATGGAGGTATCTTCTATTTATATGCATTGGAGGAGGGTCAATTTGTCCAACTTTGCCCCAAGCTGGCCTTAACAAATTTCACATGTGTGGTCTTGACTTCAAAAACATATTTCCTTGTCCAAATTTAATGATATTTAGATTGTTTTCAGTGCTCTCAAAAAAAGAATTCAATCCAATTATCATCTTCCTCAAATGAGTTGCGCAAAGTGGAATTTGGCCCTAGTTGCACATTTTAACACTCGCTCTCAATTAGGGAGAATTTCACCTGCTAATATCATAATCATGCCAAATATATCATAATGTACTCTCTCTACATTTCTTCTCATCTCTTTTGAATATTGATATAGATAATAAGAAGGACCGATCAAGAGTGAGTCGCAAGACCTTTCCACTCTCCATTGACAAAAGTCAGTCTGCATAACGAGTAGAATCTCAACTAGACTTGATCCTAAGTGATCAAGCTACTAAACATTATGCATCCTAGACATAGGGAGTATATATCAATTCGTGATGCATCCATATTTAGTGCTATGGTCCCTAACCACATTTCCTAACTCATTCGCCAAATGAGAGGTACTTCCCAAGAGTCCCAGATTATAAGGGTAGGATGAATGCTGGGGCATTTGTAGGAGAAGGTGAACTAGACATACTGCTCATATACCATAGGACAAGGTGAATCCCTCATCCTATGCATATATCATTAGCTATAGGGGAACGTGAACCACTCACCCTATTCTTAGATATATCATCATGGGGTATCACAGTTGAAGGTGAACCACTCACCCTCTATGCAAAAAACTTATAGGGGAAGGTCAACCACTCACCCTATGGTCAGAAATATCTCTAAGAAGTACCCAATGCCCCTAGGAGCTCTTAGAGATCAATGTCTAATCTCAAGTGGGGCCCTCATGGGAGTGTCCTTTCATGAATCCAAGTCTCTCTCAGAAGGCTATGAACTTGACCTTCCCCAAGGGATTTGTGAGGATGTCCGACCCTTTTCATCTATTTTGATGTGTGGAGAATCCAACTTTGATTGTTGCAGTAGATAATAGTGGTATCTAGCACATGCTCAAACAACACACTCAAGAGCTTCCTTAGTTTCACAACAGGACATACTAGCTACAATATATTTTGCCTCGACGATTCTTAGAGAGACTGAATTTTGCTTCCTAATCATCCAAGAAATTTAAGTAGATAATAAAGATAAGCAACATTTAGATGTTCTCTTTCTATCCACCAAATTACTAGCTCAGTTAGCATTAGAATATCCATGTAGCCTCAAATTCCCACCAGTGTATCTCAGTCCATAATTGATAGTGCCACGAAGATATCGTAAGAGATTCTTTGCAGCAACTCATTATACATGATAAGTATCAACCATACATTGAGTCAAAGTATTTACAGGGAAGCATATGTCAAGTTAGGAGTTTACCAATAACACTAGGGCCCCCACAAGTTTTTTGTATTAAGAAGGATTTTCCAATTCAGGACCAACAACAATTTCACATAGCTTCTTGAAGTTGAGTTCCATCGAAGTAGACACATACTTGCATACCAGCATCCCACATCTTTCTAACAGCTTCACAATACATTTTCCTTGAGAAAAAAAAATCTCACCTCACTTTTTCATAAACTCCAAGCCTATGAAATAATGCATCAGTCCTAGGTTCTTCATATCGAATTTAGAAGTAAACTCCCTCTTGAATTGATAAATGAGAGGGTCAACACCAATCAGAAAGAGATCATCAACATAAAATACAAAAATAAGTGACATTCCCTTTTCAAACTTGAAATATAGGTTTGGATAAACATAGCTCCTTGTAAATGCCCACTTCATAATATAATTATCAATTTTCTCATACTTAGCCCTAGGGGCTTGCTTCAACCCATGGAGGGATTTCTTCAACCTACATACATGTGTCCTTTGATATTGTACTTCAAACCCATGAGGTTGCTCCAAGTAGACTTCCTTTATAACAACCTTGGTTAAAAATCCATGTAAAAATATATAAGACCATGGTCATGGGACACGTATTCTAAGCTGAATGGTGGGAAAAACATCCTAGTGTGTGTTCATTCAATTTATTATGGCTAAGGAAATTGGCAAAGGAAATGGCCAAGTCTTTGGAAAGGAAAGAGGAATTAATTAGCATTTTATTTATGAAAATAATGGAAATTAGGAGAAAAGGGAGGTGAAAGGTCACAGGTTTCATGTGAGGAGGAAAATTAAGGAAAATAGTGGAAATTGAAGAAATTAGATGCCTCATTAATAAAAAGGCTACTGAGGATCAGTGGGTAACATTTTGGCAGGTTTTGGTGGAGCTCTCTTCTATTCTCTCTCTCTCGTACTTTTGGACACTTAGAGTTTCTTGGAGCACTCTTGGAGGAGTGTGGCATACTTGGAATTTTGGAGCAAGAAGGAAAAGGAAGAGTAGGAAAGCAAAAGAGGACATCAAGATCAACAACTACAATGGGTTTTGACTACAGGTACTGAGTTGCATGTATGTTTTCCTGACTAGTTTTGGCATGCATGACACATGCATGTGGTTTCTTGGTCATGATTTTTCATTGGCATGGAGGATTTCCTGGATTGATATTGGATTTTCCTAGCCTTTCCATTTCCAAGATAGCCATGGTGTTCTAGGTTCATTTGTTTTTTCCTAGGTTGGTTCTCATGTTTCCTTTACCTTGGGTTGAGTTATTAGTTCCTGGAGCATTGGTTAGAAAAAGCTCTCTAGAAGCTTTGTAACGGCTTGGGTTGAGTTATTAGTATTTGTATCCTTTGCTGGAGAAATGCTCTAGAAGCCCTGTATCATCTTGGGTTGAATTAGTAGTCTTGGAAGCCTTGGCTGGACAAATGCTCTAGAAGCTCTTGGTGGGTTGAGTTACTAGTCCTGGAAGACCTAGTTTGACAAATTCTCTGGAAGCCCAGAAAAGATGTGGGTTGAGTTACTAGTCTTGGAGCCTTGGTTGGACAAATGCTCTGAATCTCGACAATAGTCGTGGGTTGAGTTACTAGTCCTCGAAGCTTGGTTGGAACAAACACTCTAGAGCCTTGGAAGACTTTGGTAGAGACTAATCCGATGATGGTTCTTGCGATGTCTGACTGTGAGGTGGAATCACTAATTGATGGGTTGAGGTTGTTGGCCTTTGGAAGCCCTAGATGGTTTCGGTTGATGTGTTTATGAGATCCCACATTCATGTTTGGAATATGGCATGGGGGTGACTGGTTGAAAGAAAGATTTGGTTCAACCATATCTACGGCCAGATGGTACGTGGAAGTCTCAAACATGGTTTGATTTTCCTATATCTAATAAAATATAAGTTCTCTTTATTTTGTACTTATTTATATGTGGATTTAATGGTTGTTATCTCACTTTTATTTTCATGGTTCTATGTTGGTTATAAGCATGGTTAATTGAGTAGTTCATGTCATGGTTATTTTACATATTTACTTGTAATTGTTAAAATGATGTATGCAAGACCTAATTGATGTCATAACAGTTCAAAGGAGAAGGTGGTGATCCTTCTTTTCATGTCTCATAATATTTTTCAGTGATTTATGCCCTATCTTGCATCCTAGACTTGTAGGTTGCATTGATGCCAAGTGTTTGACAAAATGTTAGTCCCGGTTGGGGATGTTCAAGCCTAGTCCTGGAGTTAGTTTTTGCTTTATTAGTCTTGTAATCATGTGTTTAATGGATTCCAGAAGTTACAACAAGTTCTAGGTAGCAATGGACCTTGAGGAAAGAGCATTTCATTATATAGGTTTGGATGTTGAGCATGAAGGTATGTTAGTTAATGGATTGTTATATGAATTAGGGTTATATACATTAGGTTTATGTACATGTCTATTAATGTTATATTTACATACATGACAAATGCTAGTTGATTAGTATAGTCATATGCACGTGTCAGATAGTCATGAATGATAGTAACATATGGTTGTATACATTGTTGTTTTTGTTTTATGTTAGATAACTTGATGATTAAGTTATATGTTTTTAATGAGCATGATATATAATTTATTGTTTTATATTCTAGTAACTTGATGATTATGGTTATTACATTAATACCTTGATGCTATATGTATCGTACTATGTTGGATGTGTCTATGCAAATGGTTAGGGTTACGACATACAGGTTTGAGTTAATATGTTGTGATATTATGTCATACTAATCTAGATTGATCGTACATATGAGATTGTTCTGCATGAATGACAAATGTTTACGAGCTTATGATGTGAACATGTTAGATAATTGTTATTATGAATATCCTGATGTTATGTTGTGAAGTTATATCATGCTAACCTTGATTGATTCTACAGACAAGATAGCCTCCTCTGAGATACATTAAGGTATGAGCTTGCATATGCCATCTACTTTGTGCTTGAATGTTTGATTATGTCGTCTATTTGGTGTTGGAGTGTTAGTGCCCATTATGTCGTCTATTTGTTGTTGAATGTTTGATTAATTGCATGATATGAGTATGTGTATATAAGAGTGCACCAAGAAATGATCTTGTTTTAAGAGGGTTTCACTCACACATATGTGTTGAGATAACTGACATGTACATGAGTGTAATAAGTGACATTTGTAGTATTATGTCTAATGACTATGAGTTGACTATGAATTATGACATAATTGCTAGTCTTGGTAAAGATTGATTTTAAATTGATAGATATGATTGTCTTGATATTTGGAACATGTGTTTGACATGTGTAAACAATGCAGGAAACATGCTTGGTATTAGTGTGACAAGGTAACAATTGATTTGTTTATACAACTAACATTTGGGTGATGTGACAATACATAGTAAGCCTCGATTGCAACAAGGTAAAAAGGTAAAAGAAAGGAATTGGTTAAGAAATCCTTTGGCTATGTTTGGAAACCCTCATTCCAAATGAATGAGTGCTTTGCATATAGGAAGTCTTCTTAACCTTAATCTTGTCTAACATTATGTGAATATGTGCTATAGTCATGAAGATGTATTTGATAGGTATATCAACTAGTTTCCAATTATGGAGGGGTTCATCAAGGGAATTGGAGCCCCTCAGGAGATGGCATGGACGTGTTCAATTACATGGTAATGTGCTTGGCACAACAAGATAAGGTAACTAGTATGTTGTTATGTTTATTTGCGCACTTACAGTTATGCATTAATGGAAATATGATGTAGGGGATTGCATGCGAAAGAGACTGCCATGAAATCTTGAAGAAGGCTCAGGTTGAGCTTTCCTTTGGAAGAACTCGGAACCATGGGGATTGAATCATGGTGTTTGTTGCTAGTCCTTTTCTTTTGGTCTTTTGTGATTTTCTTGCACTTGATTTTGAGTTTTGTTATGTCTAGTGCATGATCATGCCACTTTGTTTGTGGTGTCATATTGTTATTGGTTTTCATGGTTTTCTTATTTTTTGTTTTTTGTGCTTTCCTTTTAAGTTTTGAGTCTTGGTAATTGGTTGGGAAAGAGAAAAGTTAGTGGAGCTTGGAAAGGGATGAATGAAATCTAGTAGGCAATGTAAGACTCAGATGAAGTTGATGCATGTATAAAGGAAGTTGAAGGCAAGAGTATGACAATCAGTTTTATTGGTTGGGTCCATTGGTGTAAATAGACGATGATGGGACAATCATGGGAAAGGTAATCAGGAAAGGTAAGGTGAATGGGTTTGAGGCATCATATGCCTTGGCTAGGTTGGGAACTATTTTTCTTGATGTTGCACATGTGTTGCACGCATAAAGGGAGTTCTCTTAACCTTGACCTTACGATATCTAGTAATTACGTTGTGATCATGATTATGCTAATGTTATATGTGTATACATGTATGTATATATGTATGTCATGTCTGACTAGGTTATCATGGATCATGATTATTTTATGCTAATGTTTATATGCACATATGTATGTATGTATGTCATTGATTGACTAGGTCATTATTATTTTAGGTTGATGTTTATATGTATGTATGTGTATGTATGCATATCATTGTCTGACATGATCATGATTGTTTATGCTAATGTTTATGTCTATCTATGTATGTATCCATGTATCTATATCACTATTTGATAGGGTCATCAAGGATAATTATTGTGCAAGGATGATTGCTTATGTAAGTGAATGACATGAAGATGTTCCTGGTCTTACAAGGAATCAATTGGGAGGAGTATCCCTGACAAATCTACGAGGTCATTATCATGTGTTTATGAGTTGATATTATGTTATTATATTATATCTATGTTATTATATTATATCTATGTTATGGGTAGGATATACCGAGGGATACATCATCAAAATGAAAGCGGTGTGGTCTACGACATGTTGGGACAAGCATGGATAAGATATTGGAAGCAAGGTTTTTTGGTAGAGACAGTGTGCTTTTGGATGTGTGGTACTATTGTTGTGCGTATGTTGTATATTTTGTACATGTTTCATATGTACTGTTGTGCACATGTGATGTTATGTATATATAGTGTATGTACATGTTGTTTATGCAATGTTATTTATAGGGTGGTACAGGTAGTGTTGTACGAATATTGCATATGTAGTGCTAGGTATAGATGGTGCTATATATATGTTGGATATGCGGTGTTGTGTAGATATTGTACTGTGTACATGATGGATATGTGGTGTTGTGTGCATATGGTGATGTGCACATGTTGGATATGTAGTGTTTTGTACATAGGGTGCTATGCACATGTTGTATGTGAAGTGATGTGTACATATGGTGTTGCATGCATGTTGTACATTTGGTACTATGTACATATGGTGTTGTGTGCATGATTGTACATGTGGTTTTGTGTACATGTTGTACATATGGTGTTATGTGTAGGTGGTGCCGTGTACATGTGGTCTCCTATACATGTCATTCATGTCGTGTTTTGTATGTCTGGTGTTGTGTACACGTTGTACATGTGGTACAATGTACATGTGGCATTGTGTACATGTTGTGCAAGTGGTGCCGTGTACATGTGATTTTGTGCACACGTTGTGAAGGTGGTGCTTTGTATAGGTGGTACTATGTATGTGTTGTACATATGGTACTGGTGTACATGTGGTATTGTGCCATGTCATACATGTTGTGTTGTGGGCATGCAATACTATGTATGTGCATTGTGTAGTCATGGTATTGTGACATGTCTATCCATTATGTTATACTCTATGTACGTATATGTATTGTGTGGTGGTTTACACTAGGTGTAGGCACATGTATTGTGTTGTGTTGTACATTGGGTGTAGGTGTATGTCTTGTGCGTCAGGTGTAGATGCATGTATTGCATGGTGTTCTATGTCGTGTGTGGTTGTATGTGTGTGATGCACACTATGTGTATATGCACATGGTTGAGGCGAAGTCACTAGGTGTTTGTCGGATGTGGAAACCGATTTGGTGTGCATACAGAATAAGGGTAAAGGTAGAAGCTAAATATTGATTAAAGAATAAGTATCGATATTTTATTTTAGTTTTATTATGCATGAGATTGATGATTCTGGTCTATGATGATTACATGTGATCTATTATTCTAGTTTATGATGGTTGTGTTTTGAGATAACATGATGTGATATGTTTATATCATGATTTGGTCAAAGATGTTAGTTTGACTTATTGTGATAGGAAGGGAACAAAATTGCAAATGCACCTTATTGACGGGCCACCAATGAGGTATGATTTGAAGTTACTTCGATTTATTTTGAGTCTAATGGAAATTATGTGCTTGGTACAAGAAAGCATGAAATGCCTGGTTGGGTGGTTGAAACTAACTACAAGAATTAGCAACGTCAGTGAAAGGATTGGAACATGTAGTAGTATGTTGGTAAAGCATTCAGGAGCATGGCCATTGTGGGACACTGGGACCCAATAATGTCCATTGATTTCCATGAGCATGCTATGACCAGTATGATGGTTTGAGGCAGGGATATGCCTTGGTTTTTGTATCTTCCGATGCGAGAAAGCCTTGCCAAGGGATGGAATACTCGGGATGGGGGTCCCAACAGAACTTGGAAGGTGTATGACTACATGGAAGGGGATGACTGGATTTCCTGAGGGACTGTGTCGCAGAGAAGGGAAAATTGGGGATGGATTTGTTTTGGTCATTAGCATTTCCAGATGGAATTAGATGCACATTGGGAGTGCATCCTGGAAAAATGAGTTGGTAACTATTCATTGGGAGAACAAGTGGCGCAAGATTATATCATTGGACACTGGATGCAATTTGACTTTGGAAGTGGATTATGGAATTCTTGGGAAGGAGGTGAATCCTCATAGTACTTTTGATGATGGAGGTGTGATCCTATGGATTCCCTTGTTAATTGATACAACCAACGTATCCTTTTATTTGTTGGTTTAGAAAATGTGCATATGTGTATATGTGTGCATTATTGTAAATATTGTATCGAGCTGGATTTTAAAATCTCCATAGAAAATATGATAGTTTTTTGGGTGAAACAAATGTGTATGTGTGTATATGTGGTTATTATTTTAAATATTGTAATGAGTTTTGTTATAAATCTCTAGTACACGGTATGTTTGTCATGTTTTAACAGATGGTCATTGTAAACATTGCGTTATAAATCTCCATGGGTAGTATGTTTAGTTTTAAGCAATCTTGTTGTTATATGTGTCATTAAACACTAAGGATGGTGTTCCCCCAAGGGGGAGGGTTCTGTAAAAAGCCTGGTTAAAAATCCATGTAAAAATATATAAGACCATGGTCATGGGACATGTATTCCAAGTTGAATGGTGGGAAAAACATCTTAGTGGGTGTTCATTCAGTTTATTATGGCTAAGGAAATTGGCAAAGGCAATGGAAAAGTTTTTGGAATGGCATGAGACGTTAATTGGCATTTTTTTTATGAAAATAATGGAAATTAGGAGAAAAGTGAGGTGAAAGATCACAGGTTGGAAGTGAGGAGGAAAATGAAGGAAAATAATGGAAATTGAAGAAAATAGAGGCCTCGTTAATAAAAAGGCTTATGAGGATTAGTGGGTAAGCTTTTGGCAGGTTTTGGTGGAGCTCTCTTCTATTCTCCCTCTCTCTCATACTCATGGACATTTAGAGTTTCTTGGAGAACCCTTGGAGGAGTGTGGCATACTTGGAGTTTTGGAGTAAGAAGGCAAAGAAAGCGCAGGAAATTGCAAGAGGACTTCAAGATCAACAACTACAGTGAGTTTCGACTGCAAGTACCGAGTTGATTGTATGTTTTACTCACAGGTTTTCCATGCATGACACATGCATGTGGTTTGTTGGTCATGATATGTCATTGGCATGGAGGGTTTCCTAGATTGGTAGTGGATTTCCCTAGCCTTTCCATTTCCTAGATAAGCATGGTGTTGTGGGTTCATTTCTTTGTTTTTCTGGTTGGTTCTCATGTTTCCTTTAGCTTGGGTTGAGTTATTAGTTTCTAGAGCCTTGGTTAGAAAAATGATATGGAAGCCCTATAATGGCTTGGGTTGAGTTGTTAGTCCTGGAGCCTTGGTTGGAAAAATTCTCTGGAAGCCCTATATTAGCTTGGATTGAGTTACTAGTCTTGGAAGCCTTGGTTGGAAAAATGCTCTGGAAGCCCTTGGTGGGTTGAGTTACTAGTCCTGGAAGCCTTGGTTGGACAAACGCTCTGGAAGCCTAGAAAAGTTGTGGTTTGAGTTACTAGCCATGGAGCCTTAGTTGGACAAATTCTTTGGAGCCCAACAACATTCGTTGGTTGAGTTACTAGTCCTGGAAGCCTGGTTGGACCAAATTCTCTAAAGCCTTGGAAGGTTTGGGTAGAGACCAATCTGATGATGGTTCTTTTGATGTCTGATCGTGAGGTGGAGTCACTACTTGATGGGTTGAGGTGGTTGGCCTCTCGAAGCCTTGGATTGTTTCAATTAACATGTTTATGAGATCCCACATTCATGCTTGGAATATAACACGTTGGTGATTGGTTGAAATAAATATTTGATTTAGCCATGTCTATGGTTGAGTGGTATGTGGAAGACCCGAACCTGGTCGGATTTTCCTATGCCTAACAAAAGCTAAGTCCTCTTTCTTTTGTACTTATTTGTATGTGGATTTAATGGTTGTTATCTGACTTTTAAATTCATGGTTTTATGTTGGTTATAAGCATGGTTAATTGACTCGTTCATGTCACGGTTATTTCATATATTTACTTATAATTGTTAAAATGATGGATGTAAGACCTAATTGATGTCATAACAGTTCAAAGGAGAAGTTGGTGATCCTTCTTGTCATGTATCATAATATTTTTCAGTCATTCATGCTCTGTCTTGCATCCTAGACTTGTAGATTGCATTGATGCAAAGTGTTTGACAAAACTTTAGTCCTAGTTGGGGATGGTTAGACCAAGTCTTGGAGTTATATTTTTCTTTATTAGTCTTTTCATAATGTGTTTAATATATTATGGAAGTTACAACAATTTCTTGGTAGTGGCTATAGTTGGGCTTGAAAGTGCCTTAAATCCCGCTGACTCTAGCACAGGTCTTCTGGAAATAATCGCTGGACGTAGGCATGCAAGCTTGTGGGAGCATGCGCAACTCTCTAGACGCTGGCATGCCCATAGCATGGGAGAGTCCAGGGGTCTAATAGCTTAAAATCTCAGTGGGACCCATGGGCATGATACCTGAGTCATTAGGATGCCTCTTAGGAGTGTTGTTGTTGATGTGAAAGGTATGTTTCATGTGTTTACGTCAATTCCACTTCCTTAAGGTCAACTAGGATGTTGAATCATATCATAATAGCCTCTCGTCACATGTTTACCTTGGTTGGACGGTTACTTGCGTAGATGTGGGAGGAGGGGGTTACATCTTCCTTAAGTGAGCCATGCAAGAAATAAGTTTTGATGTCCATTTGATGTAGACTCCACCATTGAGTGGAAGAAAGAGAAATTATATATCGGATAGTGGTATATCGAGAAATCAGTGAAAATATTTTGTCATAGTCTACTCCTTCCTTTTAAGAGAAGCCACGAGCTACCAATGTTGCCTTATAATTTTCAACATTTCCATCAGCTCCATGTTTTATCTTGTATATCCATTTAGATGTAACCACATACTTTTCCTTGGCTCTAGGCACCACTTCCCAGACATCATTATTCATGATTGATTCACATTCCTCATTCATTTCATCTTTCCATACTTGGTGCTTTACAACTTCTTCAAATGTAAAAGGTTCAACAACTTGAATAATAGTACTCGTGGTAGCCAAGTACCCTTGATATCTGTTCAAATTCTTACTTTCATGAAACATTCCCCTTGGAAAAATATGTGTTTCAACATCTTGGAGTGTATCCTTGAGTTGTAATATTATTTTACTTGAGGAAGAGGGATTACTAGGAGGTGGATCGAGAGGATCCATCGGGCCATCAACATTAGGCATAGGCTCATCTATTGGAGGTTCTTCTTGTTTCCCAACAACATCATCTTCATCCTTCCTTGAGATGGGGAGATCTTTGTCTTTCATGAGGGAATTGTCTTCATCAAACATAACATCTATGATTACTTCCACATCTCTTTGACCAAATACATAAATTCTATATGCCTTTGGATTTTCATTGTATCCAATGAATATACCTTTGTTCCCAGAATCTTCCAACTTATTCCTTTTCTCTTTAGGCACATGAAATTATACATAACAAACAAAGATTCTAAAATGAGAAACATCAGGTTTCTTACTAATGAAGACTTCCTTGGGTACCTTAGAATCCACGGCTTGATGAGGGATCTTGTTTTGAACATATACAACAATGTTGGTAGCTTCTCCCCATAAGAAATTTGGTAGACCTTGATCATATATCATGTCAGAGGTGGCTTCCATAATCGTTCAATTCTTTCTTTTAGAAACATCATTTTTCTTTGGAGTATATGGAACAAGTGTCTCCCTCTTAATTCTAACCTATCCGCAAAAGTCATTGATTTCATTAGATTCATATTTGGTCCCATTTTCAATCGTTAACATATTGATCTTCTTCCTTGTTTGATTTTCTACTAGAGCTTTGAAAGAATGAAACTATTTGAACACTTCATCCTTCTTCTTCAAGAAATAAATCCATGTTTTGCATGAGAAGTCATCTACAAAAATTGCACAGTATGAGTATACTCCTAATAAAGTTATAGGAAAGATACCAGACAGGTCAGAATGGACCATTTGAAGAATATCAGTGATCTTGGTTTCACTAGAAGGGAATGGTCACTTTGAATGTTTCCTAGATGCACATCCCTGACATAATCCTTCATGGTTCATATTAAACTTAGGCATCCTTGTCACCATCTTCCTTACCCCAGGTAAGGCTTTACAATGTAAGTGGGAAAATCTTTGATGCCATACATCACATTGAAGAGAAGTATCACTTTCGGAAGCTCCCAAAGGACGTCCACCAACATGATAGAGACCATCAATGTAAATTCAAGATTGAAAGAATATTTATGGTTTCTATTTCAAATAGGCACCTTTCCATCAATGAATTCTACCTTGAAGCCTTTGTCTTCCCTTACATAAATATACAACAAGTTCTTCTTCAAATATACCACGTACAACAATTCCTGTAGATGTATGGTTTGACCATAATTCAAGTGAAGAGTGACGTTTCCTATCCATTTCATGGGGTAGGTGCCATTATCTCCAAGTATAATATTTAGATTAGTTTTCTTCTCAACTAAATTTGAGAGGGCCTCCTTATATCTAAGGAAATTCCTTGAGGCTCAACTATCAATTAACCAATGATACAAGGTATTCAGAGGATAGGCAGTAAATGAGGCATAAATAAGATAGAACTCATCTTGTTTTTGTACAACATTATTTTCATCATACTTAGCATTTCACGTCCTCTTGGGAGGTCAACTATTTCCTTATCGAGTAGCGGGATCATTCCTCTTTCCTTTGTTGTTTACCGATTATTCCTTTGACTACCATTGCTTTGAAACTATTGTTGTTGTTGTTGTTGTCATCCCTTGGAGGATTTTTCTTGTGAGGACACTCTCTAGTATAGTGGTCAAACATGTCTCAATTGTAGCATCTTCCATTACCTATTCCTTTGAATCCCTTCTTAGATACTTAACTGTGTTTCCTTAGATCGACATTATTCTTCTACTTTGCATGTTTAGAGAAAGCCATAGGTTGATTTCCATTTTTAGATTTATCTCTCTCCATAATTCTTGTCTCCTCTTGAGTGCATCTAGCCAATAACTCATCAAAACTCGGTATCTTATCATTGTTGAGAATGGTGATTACAAATATATCCCATGGTATTGAATGACCTCCAAGAGAAATGAGAGTGAGCTCCTTGTAGACGATAACTTCTCCAATACATAGCAGGTTATTCTTGATTTGAGTTATTCCCATGAGGTAGGATTGGATAGACTCCCCTTTATCCATCTTGATATCCTTCAACCTATTTTTGAGAAAGAGAATTTGGATTTCATTGTTCTTTGAAAATCCCAACCAACTTATCATAAATTTCCTTAGAAGTTCCCAAATCAAAAATATAGGCAACAAAATGCTTTTGATTGGAGTCAATTATAATTTTCTCTGCTTCAACCTGATATTTTCTATACTTTGTTTTTGCAGCAGCAAGTGCATTTGAAGAAGGCTCCATCACTTTTCCTTGCACATAATCCAATACTTCGTGTTCCTACAAGGCCAGATCCAAGGTCATCTTCCATGCATGATAGTTAGATTTGTCATTGAGCTTGTCCTTAGCCTTGAAGTAAGATGTAGAGGCCATGGAGACTTGTCCAACAATCTTTGACCAACATATATCTTAGTGATTTCTTTTCTCTCTTGCTTGGGGTTTTTCTCACTTGGGCTCTAATAACATGTTAATTTTAAATAAAAATGGTATGTTCTATGCTTGCAAAGATTACTTTAATGTCCTTTTATTAGCCCAATGATAAATTTCACTTAATTTCCAATAGAAATCATATAAACAATTAATTCACATTAATAGTAAGGGAAAAATCCCAAGATGGGGAAAACCCTTAATCAAATCTTCTTTTTATAAATATCAAATGTTCAAGAGAGAGAGAGAGTGAGTACAATAATACAAAGTCAAAGTCAAAATTGACTTGCCAATTTGATGATCCAACACTGCTTTTCAAAACAGTCCAGTCAAATTTGAAATTCTTCCCTCAGTCAATAACAACTATATTATGCCCTAACTAGAAAGTCAACAGTAGCCAAAGTCTGGTCAAACTATTCCAAAAAAGATTTCTTAAAGGAGAGAAAAAATTAACCTCTGTTGATAGTCAAATAACAACAAAAGTAGTCAACTTTGGAGCAGTTAAACTTGGTCAAACATAAGTTCATCCTTATGGTCAAACTGCTACCTCGGGCTTGTGGTCAACATAGGTCAACCTACCTAGATTTTCTCGATTTCTATGCCAATAAATATGGCCTAGTCAAACATAATTATTCCTCCAAAACTAGTATTCAAAATAGGTTAAAGGAGCCTTGGTCAATGATGGTCAAATATGGCTGAAACATAAAGTCAATGCATAGTCAAAACTATCCTCCAAAAACTCGCATGTGTGAAGAAGAAAGGCTGCCCTACAATCTGTAAAAGCTAATCAATGGAGAGAGAATAAAATGGTGTGTGATGAATGTTTCAAATGAGGATGGAGTTCTATTCTATTTATATGTATTGGAGGGACAATTTGTCTAGCTTGACCCTAAGCCGACCTTGACAAATTGCACATGTGTGGGATTGACTTCAAAATCATATTTATGCTTGTCCAAATTTGATGATCTTTAGGTCGATTTTCAAGCTCTCAAAAAGAGGAATTCAATCCAATAATCATCTTTATCAAATGAGCTTCCCAAAGTGAAATTTGGCCCTAGTTTCACATTTTAACAAGAATAGAATGATAGAAGAGATTTTCCACTATAACCAAGTACAAAGGTGTTACCTAACCTCACTAGAGATGAAATTTATGGTTTCCATTAGTGCAAATCCAATCACTTGTGATATGATCCAAAATGAAATTCTTAATTTTTAGTGAATGGTAATCAATATAATGAGTAGGGAAAGCATGAAAATTTAAGAATACTTTTATGCTCATATCGTTGTTGTTGCAGTTAATCCTCCGTGAGGAGCCATTATCATAGCCTCTTTATTAAAATCATTCAATTCCTATAGGGAGTCTTATATATGGATTACGAAATTTCATTTCAAAGTAGAGATTCAGTCCAATCCTATCCAAATATTATGTTTTACATACTCACCATTGAGCAAGAAATCAAATGATAGACTCGGTTACAAAATTAGCATGAAGTATCCTACAAATTTGAATGGTTATGATTTATGGACCATATTTCCATAACATAAGAAACTACACGAAAATTAGCATGTGAAATCCCACACGATATATCTGACGACTCATATCACATTCATCCGACGAAGCATGATTTGTAGTGGGATCCAGTTAGCGTACTAGTCAATTGTATTAGAATCACCTAATGTGATTTGACGGTTGGAAAATAGTTAATCTAATGTGTGATATTTAACGCTGGGTGAAAACATCTTGTCAAATAACCACGTTGTCATCAGACAAGTTAACTTAATCGCTCAGGTGGGTATTCAACATTGGGTAGAAGAGTACCTGAATATTAACGATGTCATGGTTGCCTAATGAGATCTGATGACCATATTAACTATGTCATGGTTGCCTAAGGAGATCTGATGATTATCATAGAATTGATATCACGTCTCATATTTACTCTCGGTAACAACTTTCTCGTTGAATAACAACACTGTCACCACCCGATGTGATCTGACAACTTGTGTTAAATCTGATCGAAGATCATGATTCAGATTGTAGATTGAACTTATACTGAAATTAACAAACTTGAATCATGTGACACATCTAATGATCAATTTCATTTTAATCCAATGGTTTAGGTTTCGAGATAATTTTTACTTGTGTATGAATTAGTAACAAAACCACTCTAAATGTGAAGTAAATGCCTTGTACTGCCTTGTTAATTAGGAATGTACATTAAACTTAAACGCTTATCAAACTAATAACCCTTGCATTTTGTTATTCTACATCAAGTCATGCTTCTTGTAGTAGACAACTCATGTTCCAACTTTTGGTTAAACTTATGGGAAAAAACCATAACTCACCTCATTTAAAAAACCATAACTCACCTAATTTTTTTTTAACAGCAGGTAAGCTATTAGAATCTCCCTATGAAGTCCTTTATTTAGAGAGAGGGAAACTAGTAAAGGTGTTAGTTCTAAAATGGCGATGTAAAAGCATGAACAATAGGCTTCAACTCTAATTTGTGATACTCATCTAGCAAATGATGATATACATGCTCTTAGAGATAAATTGGGAACACATTTTTAGCTCGATAGTCGAGATTCCTACTTATTGAGTTACGTCTTGCTCAAAGCCGTATTATTTCCAACCCATTTTGATCATGATATTGTCCTTATCTTAGAATAACATTATGAATCATCTAGTAGAAGTATTGTCCATCCTTCAGATGGATGTGTTTTTCTTCGGATGTCTATTGAGATTTTATAAAAAGAAATTAGGGTTACATAATAGTGGGAAAGTATTACCGATGGAGAAATGCATGAATATTTTATTACATGGGAAGATCAAGAAAATCTAAGTTTTCTTAAAAAATCAGTGGAAAACCCTAATTGGATTCTAGGAATTAAATTGTTGATGGACCCTAAATTATTAAATTCACACTTTCAAGTCATGGCATCCCTACTTGCAGTTTTATTGGGATATGCAGATGATTTAGAAATGGATGAGGTCATTTTCACATGCTTAAGAAAAATAATGACAAATACACATGTGGTCATCATAAACTTTCTTGGTTACTTAGCTGAAAAAATACATTTTCTTTTGATTACTATAAGATCATTCAATTTATTTAGATATACTACAAATCTTATTCACCTAGTCCTTTTTTACTATCCAAAGTTCTTTATAAGTAAGGGGTTACAATTAGAAATTAAATATATCCATTAGAAATGAGTGGGAGGTTGATAAGTGGACTGAGTTATTATATATGGGAAAGCTTGAAGGGAACTATACCCAAGATGCAAATTTTTTCCCTTTGCATCTTCATGTAAATTTGTTGAATAAAACCCCTAAGAGATTGATAGGTGAATTCAAAAGAATTTTACAACTAAGTAAAGAGACTAGGATAGGGTATTGATACCTCTTTAGAAACCATACGGTCATAAGGATATAAGATTTTTAAGGTAAGTCATATTGTTTACCTGAATTCATTATCCCTAGCTCTTTGATCTAGAGGTAGCTAAACAAATGTTATTAGTTGATGAGATCCACTTTCTCTCAAAGAACAAAAAAATACTGATTTCGATGCCTTATGAAATTACATCTTTGATGATTGAAAATAGGAGCAACTCTGAAATCATTGAAAAAGAGTTGATTTCCTATGATCTACAAATATTTTTTCTTGGAAATATGACCCTTTCCATATTATAAGTGAATTAAGAAAGAAAGTAGGGGTTATCTTCTTGTGGTCCTCTTCTTAATCTTAATATTGAAAAATATGCTAATATTGATATTTAGAATGAGAATGATGATAAGCAAGGAAATAGTAAAGATCCAGAGGAAATTGCAGTTGGTATTTCACATATGGATACTAACCTTCAAATAGGAGCATCTACCAAAAAATTAGTAGCTTCTAGTTCAACATCTAGCATTATCGAAATAATGACATAGACAATGGTTAGAATGTCTTCCATAAATAGTGGTTCCAAACAACCCCAACTTAAAAGGAAAGTAGCAGAGATGGAAACCAACAAGAAAGGTTAGATTAGAAAAAAAAATTTGATGACAATGAATATGATATCTTTGAAGAAACTAATAAGGAATTAAATGAACTAATTTAGGGCATATTAGAAAAGACTCAACCAAGGGATCCTACTAGTCTTGCTATGTGTGTCACAACTAGTGTGGCTGCTAAAAAATCATCAAAGGAGAGTGGAAAGAAATGGTATTTATAGAAAAATAGGTTGTGGCTACAACAATGTTAATTGTAATGAGTATTCCCACTGCTACACCTGTGTTTGAAGAAATCTTAGGTCTTATGTTTTTTCCTTAAACTGATTTTGATCAAAGCACCTTTAACTTGATTACCATTGAACAAAATATTAAAGATGGAAATGAGCTTATTGGGTTGAATACAACTTCTGTTAAAGTGGATTTAAATCAAATAAATACTAGTGATACGGTGAAATGGAAAAAATAGATGGGAGATATGGTGGCTAGGAGGCTAATTGAATCATGTACTAGTGTTAGGAATCTACAAACCCTTTTGGGAAGAGTGGAAGCACAATTGAACAATGCTAAAGTGGCAGTTAAAACCAAAGAAAATATAATTAACGAGCTATAAAATCAGATAATTAGCTTCTCAAGGGTTCGAAAGATGGGAATGTTACTAAGAAATTGTTTCAATTGAGAGGCAAAGAAGTTCATAGCCTAAAGAAATTTTCAAAATTATACTTTTGGGTATTCAAATCTAATTACAACTTACCAACACAAAGAAGAACAAGAAAGAAGAATACAAGAGCTATAGAGAAGTATTAATATAAAGGAGTCACAATTTAAAGATTTGCAGGAGCAAAATGTAAAACAGTTCAATGAATTCAAAGTTAAGGAGAAACAATATTAAGAGAAAATAAATGAATATAAGGAAATGGTTGACTCCATTCTTAAACATGATGCAGTTGGAGATAAGAGTTTGGATGAACTAAAATGCTTTGAGTTAAGGTTACTTAATTGGAATAACATATGAAAAAAATTGCAGCAAGAAGAACAACAACTTAAGGAAATTTAGACTATAGAAATGAATTAGAAAAATAATGTTATCAAAGGAGTTTAATCTATCCTTATGTCAAATGGAGAATAGTTGAAATCTTTAAGAAAAATCATAAAATCTGATACATTAGGAAAAGCCATGATAATGGAAAGGGAAATGTTTTTGATATGATTAACAAGAAGATTATGGTGATTAAGCCTTATGTGAATATATTGCATCATTGTGAAATTGTTATTATATTTAAAGCCCATTGAAATATGAAAAATGTAGCTTTTGTTGTTGATGAAAGGTTAAAATAGGTTGGTCAAATTATAAAACATCTAGATTTCAATGAGGAAGATGTGATAAACGTTTTTGATCTGCTTGGTAGAGAAGAATGTGATTTACTACTAATGTCAGTTGGGGAAAATAACACGATTATGGATGAAATGGAAGAAAATTTTATTAGGTCTAGGAAAGTTATTAATGAATTTAAGTCAAAATGGGGGTATATCCAACGGTTTGGAATATCATCATTCCTATCATAGTCCGATTGACTTATACCTGAAAAACAGTTTCAAGCCTCAATCATAAAATCTCAAGAAGAATATGGATACATTTCAACAACCAGTGAAGAATCCATTTCAGGATAGTTGGTATTAAATACTTTTTGCAGGTATTTCAATGTATTGTCACTCTTGGATAAAATGATTCATCGGTTTCCCAACACTCCATATCAACTTAAACATGATCTTGATGTTTCTTATTTAAAACTAAAAAGGAAATAATTGATTTCTCCTACTGATTAGGACAAATGCATCAAGCTAGAGATATCTACATCTCAATTATTTGGTCACATCCAAAATATGAAACACTACAACAAAAAAGGACATTGGTGAGGATCATACCTGTGACAAACCTTTAAGGTTCGTCACCAATGTCACATATGGTAACGGTCCTTATAAAAGCGTCGTTTTAAGTGCATATAATGATGGTCCTTCAAGGCTTGTCACCAAAGACATTTTCAGTGACACTTTTGGTGAGGTTTGTTAAAGGCCTACCACTAATTCTCTCTTTGATGACACTTCTAGTGACAAACTTTTATTGACCCTTACCAATGCTCTTTTTGATTACTTTTGGTGACGGTAAATTTTTTTTTTGTCATCATTGATTATTCCAATGAGTTTTTGATGATTTTATGTGCATGTTACTATATATTTTGTGAAAAGATAACGATTTAAGACCATTGTTGTGGAGTGTTTTTCGTTATATGTCCAATGCCATAGTGGTTAGAGTATTCAATTTTTTAAGAAGTAATTAGTGTTTATCATTTCTCTGAAGTAATGAGAATATAGTTCTCCTATGAGTCGATACAAGATTCATATTTATTAGGTTTATTATCTAACAAATTCCCTTTAGATAAAGTTCCACTAGTGCATGTAGGAACTATATTATTTAATACATAATCAAACTCTATAAATTCCATTAATGAGAGAGACTTGACACTCTTCAACACTCTTGGCACACCTTAACATGCTTTGGCACACACTAACATTCCTTGGCATCTCACATGTTTTGGAACATATTTATACCTAGAACATCTTGCCATGACTAGGACACCCAAGCACATGTTGGCAGGCCCTATCATAGCATAACACTCTCCTACCATGTGTTGGCATGCCATGTAGTCCTACCATGCCTTGGAACACTTTGGCATGCATTAACATACATTAGCACTTGGCGCACATTAACACTTGGCGCACATTAACACTTGGCACACATTAACACTTGGCATGTAGTGGAACCTATTATTAGTGTGCCTAATATGCCATTTTCGAAAAAATATAAATTCATGGCCTATTAACCCTCTTACGTGTTCATTCCCTTGCATTTTAGCTTGGTTCTTCCTTTTTTTGCCTTGAAACTACTTGACACATATTGGCATACCTTGACACCCTGCACATCCTAGCATGCCTTATCATATGGCATGTCTTGGTATGTCCTGATATTCCCTAGCATCCCTTATCAATGCTTAACATAACTTGTCACTCCTTCCTTGGCATGTTAGCTAGCACTCGTTGACACTCCATGGCACACCCTCATATTCATTAACTTCCATGCATTTTGACCTAGTGATCCCTTGTGTTTCCCTAGTACTCCCTAACACTCCTCAACATGCATTAGAACTCTCTAGCACACCTTAACACTCTTTGACATGCCCTGCCACTTCATAACATGTGTATCACTCCCTAACACACATTGGCACTTGGCACGTGTTGGGGCTTGGAAAGTCTTAGCATGTCTAGAATTCATTAAGATACCTTGGTATGCTTTGGCATGGTTTAATATTAAATTTATTTGAGATCAATAATGGAAAGATGAAAAGTTACAGAGGAATATTTGGCACTTAGAATGCACTAACACTTGGCACTTGGCACCTCTTGGCACCTAGTGTTGGTGTGCCTAGAATTCCCCTCTTGGAAAAGGTAAATTTATGACGTAGTAACCCTCTTACGTGTTCATTTCCTTGTAGTTTAACTTGTTTCTCCTTTTTGTTGCCTTGGCAGTCCCTGGCACGTATTATCACACCCTTGCATATCTTGGCATGCCTTAGCACTTGATACATATTAGAATATTTGACATGCCTTCGAACTATTTGGCACATGTTAGCATTCCCTAGTACGTCTTAGCACTTATGCCCTCACAATTAGCCTTACATTTTTTCACGACTTGGGAAACTAATCAAGTCCTTAGCTATTGTAATTCATGTGACATTGGCCTACCTTAGCTATAAAAACTTGACCAATTTCACCTACTATAAGTATATTGTGCCTTGTTAATGTTAGAACTACCTATAACTCACCTTAGGCCACCCATGTCCAAGTTCAACTTGTCCCACTTAAGAAATTACCAATACAAGGATCACATCTAGCCATGTCCATAAAAAAACTAAGCAACATAGCTTACAAAAACAATATTTCACATGTATATCCTATTCGTATAAATAGTAGATCATTAAATGGGAGTTTGTAAGAACCAAAAGATGCAAAAGGCACACAATATATAAGTCAGCACAAGTCAAGTGACCCAAAACTTATGAACAACAATGTACAGTATAAAATTGTCTAAAATAGAGTAAAACATGAGCATTCGGCCAAAGTGTGCCACATGTCATATAAAAATAATAGATAAAGGAAAAATAGTGTTGTGCCTAGCGCAAACTCTCCCTTTGTCTAAAATTGATCTGTTGAGCCCCTTATCCCAACTGTAGGATTACCTCCTACAATCCTATTATGAACTTCTTCTAACACACTTTGTCCTTGGCACATTTGAATTCACTGGCACTCACTGACACACTATCTTATTTGTTCCTTTCCATGCATTTTGACCTAGTTCTTCCTTGTCATGCCTCAACACTCCCTAATAATCCTCATCATGCATTAACATTGTCTGGCATGTGTGAGCACACCTTTTCATTCCTTGGCATGCCTTGACCCTCCCTGACTATCATGTCCTCACAACTACCCTTACTTAATTTGCAACTTGGGAACCCTACCAAGTCCTCACTTTACTACAAGAGCTTGACCAAGTTACGATTACTGCAACCAGACTATGTTGTTGAATTGTGTATCTTGTGAGATACTCCACAAGCCTAGTAAGATGGGTTTGTGAGTTTGGTCACAAAAGGCCTTTTGGGCAAAGAACCCAAGCGAAGGGATTTTGGCCCCAAGATGGGGTTTAAAATCTAAAAGAAAATTAAAAAGGAAAATTAATATTTCCTAAGGTCTAAGTGGATAAAAACTGTAAGTCCTAGATGGTTTCTAAGATTCCTAGCTAGGAAAATATATGTAAGGATGCCTTAGTATGAAGGGATGAACATCAAGTGAGAAGGATCTCATTTGTTCAACAAGGTGAGGAGAGATGTAGTCCTAAAGTAGGTTGAGTTAGAGGGCTAAGTAAGGGTTGCTAAAGGGAGGCCATGATCATTCACCAAGAGTAATATCATCATGTGAGGGTTCACAATAATGTCACATACCTTAATGGGTTCGAGCTAGGAAGTATGATGGCATATTGTTGGTTCTCTTTGGTAGATCGAGCTCAAGAGAGGCAACTCATGAGAATTTGGGCATGTGATTTTAGTGGTGTTTCTCCGTGAAGGTTGCATCAAATTATGAAATTGTAGAGAGAGTTGAGAGCTTGCCTTGTGGTGGTTAGTAGGCTGCAAGTTTTGTGATAAATACCAACATAAGTATATGAGGCCCTACACTGGAACTTAGGTGTTATGCTTCTTAACCTGCAAAGTAATACCGAACAAAGAATATGCGAAGAAAATATACCCAGAACATAGAATATGCGAAGAAAATATACCCAGAACACAGAATAGCAATGATTTTATTACTCAGAGAGAAATGTTCACATGCCTCTTTGAGGGGGCAACCTCCAATAGAGCAGAGATCGATTACAAAACAAGACACGATACTCCTCGCAGGGAGTCTCTATCCTTTATATATGACTCATACATGCAATACCACGGGCCAATACCGTGGGTTTTATTAATACTGTCTATCTAATACTACCGCCCATTTACCCTCTATCTAATACTACCGCCCATTTGCAACTAACTATGGTCCCATCATTAATTGTGGGTTAACCACTTATAAATATTAATATGGGCTTTATTGACTCTTGACTATGACGTGATCCCATGACATACATAAGGGGGTTAGGGTGGGACCCTAACATGCCCTCCCCCTTAAGACTAGCCTTGTCCTCAAGGCTGAAGCTGCGGAAACTGCTGAAGAATAGTGGCTGGTTCCCAAGTTGCATCTTCCGGAGAGGTGTCTTTCCATTTGACGAGGACCTCTTTAATCATGCGGCTGCGCAGGTGCTTGTCTCGTGTGTCTAGAACCTGTTCCGGTTGAAGCCAGATTGACCCTTCCTCGTCCAATTCCGGTAGACTGGTTTGAACTCGGCAATTGTTCCCAATCACTTTCTTGAGGCACGATACATGAAAAACTGGGTGGATTTTTGCTGTAGGTGGCAAAGCCAACTTGTAAGCCACTTCTCCAATGCGCTGAAGTACTTGGTATGGTCATAGAATTTTGGAGAGAGCTTTTGACAACCCTTGTCTTTGAGTGATGTTTTCTTATAGGGTTGCAGCCTCAAAAGACCTGATCCCCTTCTTGAAATTGGCGTTCTGAGCGATGTTGGTCAGCCTGTTGCTTCATACGGTTCTGAGCTTGATGAAGATTCTCGCGCAGATGGGCAAGCATGGTTGCGCGGTGTTGTAGGAGTTGATCCACGGCTTGTACTTTGGAGCACCCCGTGAGATAAGAAGTAGGGGAAGGCAAAAGTTGTCCATAGACTGCTTCATAGGGATCATTTTGGTGGTGGCATGATAGTTGGTGTTATACCACCATTCTGCCAGAGGTAACCACTGCACCCAAATGTGTTGCTTTTCTGAAGTGAAACACCTAAGGTAGGTTTCTAGACATTTGTTGATGGCTTCGGTTTGACCATCTGTTTGCGGATGATATGAAGTACTAAGTTTGAGTTGAGTGCCTTGTATTCTGAAGAGCTCCTGCCAAAAATGACTGGTGAAGATTGGGTCGCAGTCGAACACAATAGAAGTGGGCATGCCATGCAATTTGAAGATCTGATCCATGAAAGTTTGGGCAACCAAAGCTGGTGTAAATGGTTGGGGTAGGGCGCAGAAATGAGCATACTTCGACAGTCGGTCCACAACCACCATGATGACTGACTTGTTCCCAGACTTTGGAAGACCTGTAATGAAATCCATGGAGACCTCCGTCCAAATTGACGTCGGAATGGGAAATGGTTGTAATGTGCCTAGTGTGTTGACTGTTTCCCCTTTGTGGCGTTGACAGATGTCACATTCTACTATGAAAGTAAGGATGTCCTGTTTCATACCGGTCCAAAAAAATGATCTTCTAGTGTGAGCATACGTCTTTTGAAAGCCCGAATGTCCTGCAATGGGCGATGAGTGCAATTCTGCCAAAATGCAACTTTTGAGGGTGGATGTTGGTGATATTATGACTCTGTCCTTGTAGTGAAGAATATCATTCTACCATGAGTAGCCCTTGCTGGAATTAGGATCTACCTGCAATTGAAAAATGAGTTGGGAGAGCCCTGGATGTGAAAACCATTCCCTGCGAGCCTCTTCAATCTAGTCTGGAATTGGGAGGGAAATTGCGAGCAGAGTACTTTCCTCCTCAAATTGGCGCGATAATGCATCTGCTACCCAGTTGTCTTTCCATTTCTTGTAAATGATCTCATAATCATATCCCAGCATTTTGGCTAGCCACTTGTTTTGTTGTGGGGAAGATAGGCATTGCTCCAGAAAATATTTAAGACTATGATGATCTGTGCGGATTTGGAAACGTCGCCCCAACAAGTAAGGTCGCCAGGTCTCGACTGCATGTAAGATGGCCATCATTTCCTTCTTGTAGGTAGATTGGCCCAGATTCCTCCCACTTAGTTGTTGGCTGGTGAAGGCCAATGGTCGCCCTTCCTGCATTAAAACCGCTCCAATAACTGTTCCCGATGCATCACATTCAATGACAAATGATTTGGTGAAGTCCGGTAGGGCTAAGACTGGAGTGGTACACATGGCGTTTTTTAGCGCAGTAAATGCCTGTTGTGCTTCCTCGGTCCAGAAGAAGGAATTTTTCTTTAGGAGTTGAGTGAGGGGCTTCGCTATGCAACCATAGTTGCAGACAAATTTACGATAATAGCCTGTGAGACCCAAGAATCCTCTCAAGCTCTTCAAAGTCTTAGGTTGAGGCCATTCTTGCATTGCCTGGATCTTTTTTGGGTCCACCTTGACACCTTCACACCCCACAATGTGGCCCAAATACTCAACTTCTTCCATGCTAAACGCACACTTAGACATCTTGACAAATAATTTATG